>CAJNRD030001117.1:2845354-2887557 GCA_905319865.3 Cotesia congregata | reverse complement strand
ATGTGTTGTAAACGAACCTTATTTACATAGATATAAATCTACAAACGATAAGTGGATTTTAGTTTATTGCTAATTATAATTAAACTACATTGAATTGGACCGTGATCTTCATAAATAATAGTTTAAAAAAACTAAAAACCACTGCATGGTGTTAATTGTCATGAATATTTTATTGACAGATATGAGTAGAGTGATTATCATTTTGATAATATCTTAAAAAGCCCCCCACGCTTTTTTTAAAATAAAATACATATTTTTTATTTACACTTTTATTAATTTATATTTATTGAAATTTTTTACACTATTCTTAATTTAAATTTATTAAAATTTATTTTTTATTTTTTAGTTTGGTTTTCTATAAAAAGCGTGTTTTTAGTTTTTTTAAACTATTATTTTTCAGATCTTTTGTTTAATATTTAAATCGATTTGTAAGTGAATTTGAAATTTATGAGGAGTATGTACCATACATTTAAAAAACCAATTAGAGAATGTGTATTATTATTATTATTATTATTCAATTGAATGATGTGAAGCAAAAAATGAATATTAAATTTTTTGTTTGTAAAAGTAGCGTAGTTATAATTTACATGGAGTATTCAGGTAAATTTACATACTATGTAAGCGGCACAAAAGCGTAATATATTTTCCATGAATGTAAAGATAAAAAATAATTAAAATAAAAAATGTAACAATAATCATAATAATAATAATAATAACAGAGAGTATTGCGAATTGTCTGTTAAAGCACAGAGTTATATTATATTTACATATAATTTGGTTGAAATTTAAAGTTGCATATCATTATTCTGGTTCTATTAAAACAGTTATTTATTTCTTTCAGTACAATTATTTAAAGATGTATCCTTTCTATTAAATAACACAATAATAATAATATTTTTTTCTTTAATCAATAATTTAGGAGTTGGTAATTTTTATAGTAACTAGTTAATGATTTCGTATTTAATTCAAAAATTTTAATAATAATAATAATAAAATATTTTTATGAGATATTAGAATATATTTACTCAATATTGAATATTTATTAAAATTTTAATTAAACAAAAAGATAAAGAGAACATAAAATGTAAGAATAAACTGCGCAGCTCGTTTTAATGTAAGCAAAATTCAAAATTTATGAACTCTAAAGAACAAAAAGTAAAAAAAAAAAATATAAACTAGCATAAAAATAAATTTAAATTGTAAATTGACAATAAACAACCGCAGAGACATCAACAAAGCTTAGAGAGGAGGAAGTGAGGTTTCGTGGTTACGATGGACGATTAGGCGCAGAGAATGTCACTGGCAAGGGTTAGGAACTGCCGGTGAAGGTGGTTACTATTTCTCGGGCTCGAGATAAAGTGAAAGCAATTGAGAAGTAGAGAGTGCGAGGGAGACAGCCAGCGGGCGGCGGGTGGAGGCTGACTGAGAGAAATAGGATGAAATAAAGCGAAAGCATCGAATGTGCTGGGTAGAGGCTAGACCTGTAGACTGTAGAGTGTAGAATACAGACAGTACGGGTTGCTTTAGACTGAGACTGACATTAAACCGTGATAGAGACAATGTCCATGGGAAATCTAATAATTACGGCCCTTTGTATGTTGTGGCTAGATAATATAATCAATTGCTATCTAACACAACGGGAAGCTTCATTGAGATGTTCCAAATAATTAAGTTAACGTCAACAATGTAATTTTAATTCAATTGAGTTTTTTTTAATTTATTTTAATATTTTTTTGTTCCAATTATTTATTATTATTATTTAAAAAGATCATTTTTGATCTAAATATCAAGTCATTATCTAGTTACTGTAAAAATCGCTACAACTCCTGAAATATTAATTTTATCAAAAAATCATAAAACCAAAATTGTAGCTTAGAAAATTTCCTACAAAAAATGTGTTTACTCTATAGGGCTATTTTCGATATTTATAAATATAATATAAATAATTTATGCATAAATAAAATTTGGCTTCATTAAATAATGCCTTTTGTTAAATTGCACTGTACTTTTTTTAAATATTGACGTTTTTGAAGATATAAGCGCATCCCAATGTTACACTCATCAAGAGCTTTCATTTGAGTACCCACATACATTTTGATATATTTTTCATATATACATATGTATAATATGTATTTTAAAGATATAAGATCATTCCGATGTTACACTCATCAAGAGCTGTCATTTGAGTACCCACATGCATTTTGATATATTTTTCATATATACATATATATAATATATATAAATATACATATATACGATTTATATAAATATATGAAAAATTGATGTGGGTACTCAAATGAAAGGTCTCGATGAGTGTAACATCGGGATGACCTTATATCTTTAAAAATTTCAATAGTTCACAAGATACAAGGTCATTTCTCAATTATGTATTTAGAAATAGAGCATTTTCGAATGCAGCCTAAATACTTATCATCATAAATTGACTATCGGTGAAAATGACATGAAACCTTGAAAAGGCACAAATTCAAATCGAGACCTTTTCAATGACACTAAATTTCACTTCAAAAACCGATTTTATCATATTACTATTCTAGACACAAAATTTTCCTCATTCTCTTAATAATGTAGACTATCTTATTACTATAAAAATGATCGTAGCTCTTTAAATATTGAGTTTTGGTGAAAATTATAAGAATCCAAAGTTGTAGCTTACATAATTTCCTACAAAAATTGTTTCTATACTCCGGAGATATCTCCAGTAATTTAAGAGATAGAGGGTCTTAAATATTGCTCATTATCTAGTCTTTATGCTATAATTTCTAAAATATATTTATTTAACAAAAAAATATCATTTTTATTATCATTAATAACAAACAACAAAAAAATTCTAAAAAATGCTAAAAATCCCTTTTTTTTTATCAAATAAATAATTCTAAATTTTTACAATCTAATAATAAAAACCCAAAGAATTTAATTCAAGAAAATATCATTGGCCATAAATGCTATCGTTAAAATCCTCGTTCGCGGTTTTCATCTATCTTTCTCGACGGCTGTCAATAATATCGACTGGAGCAATTATCGAGGACGAAAAAAAAAAAGAGTAAAAAATAAAAAACAAAACAAAGCATAAAAGTTATGAGTCTCGATATTTTTCCCAGATGAATTTCAAACTATGAATTACTCTCGACGTCAACCTCCTCAATGCATAAATTATTTCTATCTAATAAAAACAAACGGGATTGTTTTTATTAAAAAACTCAGTCTCCCGCATGAGTAATTATTTAATTAAATTTATGCGAGCCTTCGTATCCATTTATTTGTTATTTTTATTGAATGTTTATTTATCTGAAAACCAAAGGAACATTTTTATTATTGAAATAGACGTATCAGAGACATGTATCAATAACAATATTAAAGCTGTAGTATATAAACTATAAACTATACTCGGCTCAGCTCGGCGTACCAATTCAATTGAATTTATTTTTCTTTCTACCCACTTTTCTTTTTTTTTTTTTTTTTCTATCCTTCTACCTCCATATCCTGTCAATTTTCCTAACGTCAGCGAATGGAGTTTGCGTTCGCTGCTAAAGGCATACAATTAGTTCTATTCAATTTCATTCCATTCTTCTGTGAATCTTTGATTACACATCACTGTTTAATTAAATATCTTTATTCTACTGTCAAACTTTTTTATACGCCTGACGTACTTTCGATTCATTTATGACATAAACTTCAAAATATATATATATATATATATATATATATATATATATGTATATATGAAATATATATAAAAATGCATGTGGGTACTCAAATGAAAGCTCTTGATGAGTGTAACATTGTGATGAGCTTATATTTAAAAAAATGTGAATAATAAAGCAATGACGTTGTATTTTGCCCACTGATAATGTTTTTAACGATATAAACTCATCCTGGAGGTACACTCATCAAGACCTTCTATTCGAGTACCCACATCAATTTTTCATATATTTATATATATTTTATATATCTATATATTCTATATATGAAAAATATATCAAAAATGCATGTAGGTACTCAAATAAAAGCTCTCGATGAGTGTAACATCGGGATGAGCTTATATTTTTAAAAACGTAAATATCTTATAAAGTACAGTGCAATTTCTCAAAATTCATTATTTAATAAAGCAAAATTTTATTTATTTATAGTTCACAATTCACGGCAGTCACATAGTGATGGCAAGGTTGCTTGTATTGAGTTTATAAATTTTATCATTTATTTCACTTTACTGTAATAAAAAAATTTTCATGTAATGCAAAATAAAAATAGAATAAACAAAAAAAAATGATTTTATGGTAAAAAAAATCCGTGGAATGTTTTTTAATAAATTTATTTTTACAACTATTTACCAATAAAATTCAATTAAACTCTCGTTGTTTTTTACAATAAAATTTAATTTTTATTAATCTATCCATCGTTATTTTAAAATAATTTTCTACTTTATACTTTAATTAATTTTCAAATATTTTTCTCTGTTAGTTTTACAAACTGTAATTTATTATTATACCTATCAATTGTGGCTCATCGATTATTAATTCATATACATCATTAAAATAATATTTGACGACCCAATGAACGGTTTACTCTACTAAGCAGTTCGTAACTAGTTATAGCCAAGGTATCGCGAAGGGATTAATAATTACGAGGAAATGAAAATTACTGAGACTGTTATCGCAAAATTATTAAGAGGTTTAGCTTGAGGAGACTAACGATGCAATCATAATATCTTACCCTTGTATTATGTACTGTACTGTGTATTCTCTACAGTAGTGAAGAGTAGGATAGGATAGGATAGTGTGATAGGATACTTGAGCATTTGAGGAGTAGATTTATCGGTGAGAATACGAGAAACTTGAGGAGGGCACGATCGGATGTACTGATAACGGTGAAATGACAATACGATAACAGGATTCAACTGCGCCAGTCTAACGACGTCGAATCGTATCGATCGGTAAAAGTTACAAACGACAAACGACGCCCTCAGGACATTTTACGGATTGAGAAACTACGCAAATCACTTCACAAGAATTTTTATCCAAACTGGTTTTTTAAGGACATACCTTTTTATCGCGAGGAATACCCTCACATTCCGTAATATTACTTCACGATAAATCTCACCTGACTTTACTTTGCTCCTCTCCCCCTGGCAAGCTCAATCAATAGTCTTCTTCAGTCCACACCGTTTTAAACTTACAGTCGACTGGGATCAATTCACTGAAATATCCGGGCATGCTAATTCTATTTTTCATCGTTCTTTGGTTAAATCTGCTGGTAATATGACTAATTCCTTTTTGTACTCTACTGAACAAGAATAGTCAGTTTTTTTTTTTTTTTCTTTGAGATCTATTTTTGTTTCCCGCTGCTTCTGCACTCGGAGTTGCTGTGTAATGTGAGTAAATGGGATAATTTTATATAATGACTAGCAGAACCTGACAAATAAGAGTTGGATATAAGAGAAATATTTTTATTTTTTAATCCACGCTAAATACTAGCATTTATTATATTTTTATATCATTTGGAAAATGTTTTATTGATTTTTTAACACCGGAGAAACTAGAATTTTTTTTTCAGCAGTGTAAATATTGATTTTAATTGGAAAAATATTTGAATACTGAATTTTTAAGGCAAAAATAAATTATTATTTAGCTGAAACAAATTTTATATGCAAAATTACTAATGATTACTTTGAAAAATTTTAATTTGTAAATATTAATTATATTTTTCCAAAAAAAAATTTATAAAAGTCTTGTTGATAAATCCTGAAGTGATAAATTAAAAATAATGAATTATAATGTTAAATTAAAAACTAGCAACCTCTTGCAGTCACGATGTGACTGCCATGACTGGTCAACTATAAACAAATAAAATTTTGCTTTCTTAAATAATGACTTTTGTTGAATTGCACTGTACTTTCTTAAATATTGACGTTTTTAAATATATAAGCTCATCCTGATGTTACACTTATCAAGAGCTTTCATTTGAGTACCTACATGCATTTTTGATATATTTTTCATATATACATATGACATATATATAATATGTAAATATATAAATATATGTAAAATTCATGTGGGTACTCAAATGAAAGGTCTCGATGAGTGTAACTCCAGGATGAGCTTATATCTTTAAAAATATCATCAGTAGACAAAATGCAGCGTCATTGCTTTATTACTTACATTTTTTAAAGATATAAGCTCATCCTGATGTTACACTCGTCAAGAGCTTTCATTTGACTACCCACTTGTATTTTTGATATATTTTTCATATATACATATATATAACATATATAAATATATGAAAAATTGAAGTGGGTACTCAAATGAAAGGTCTTGATGAGTGTAACATCAGGATGAGCTTATATCTTTAAAAATGTCAATAATTCACAAGATACAAGGTCATTTCTTAATTATGTATCCAGAGATAGAGAATTTTCAAATGCAGCCTAAATAATTATCATAATAAATTGACTATCGGTGAGAATGATATAAAATTTTGAAAAGGCACAAATTCAAGGCAGGAATGACACTAAATTTCACTAAAAAAACCGATTTTGTCATATAACTATCTTTGACACAAAATTTTTCTTATTCTCTTAATATTGATAAAATTAGTTAATTTAAAGTTACTGAAATTAATTGTTATAAAGCAATTTTTAGGATTTATTGATAAATAAATAATTATAGAAAAAATTGCTATTTGTTGAATTAAAAAAAATATTGTTTTTCTGTTTTTGAAATATTATAATTAATTTGTCATCAATCTGAGGAAAAAATGACCTCAAATTAAAATTATAATTATTTATCCATAAAGAAATGATTAATCCTCTCTATAAAAGACAATAGTTCTGCATAAAATTAACTCGAATCGTTTCTATTCAGTTCTAATTGTTCGGACAAGGTACCAATCACGGACTAACTAAGTAGAGAAAGGAGGGCGGCAGAAGCGCGAGAGAGGGAAGGGGAGGGGCTGGAGGTTATGAAACTAAAGTAGTTTCAGGCGGCTATTAGCGAAGTCCAAGTGAACTAAAAGTCGCGCTTAACTCCCGTCTAAATTAACAAATAACAATTTTAATAACACGTCACTGGATTATAATTATATTTAACAATTATAACATAATTAAAGCTCTAAATTTAAACTCTACACAGAGCAGCAGCAAGACACAAAAACGTTAAAATAAAAAGTAAGGAAAAAATTGACAGCCGCGTTAAATTTAGCACGTCGTATCCTCACGATCGAGACAAAATTGCTGTTGAAAAATATGAAGAGTGAACGAGTGGACGTGACTTTCCTAAAAAGACACTCTGGCATATTGTGTTCGAAACTCTGGCCCCTCTTGTTCTCACCCTCGTGTGAAAAAAAATACTCACTAGAAAAAAAAGTGCTCACTTGTTCGCTGGTTCCTGGCCCCAGAGGGTTGAAATTTCGGAAAACTCGAGGGTAGAAGAAGAAGTAGAAGAAGACGATCGATAGTCCGACTAGTATGGAGTGTGGAGTGTAGAGCATTGAGCATTCAGCTACACTCTATATTTCTGCGCTAGAGTAAACGGCTCGGAAGACACTGTAACTGCGAAAGACAAACTTTGCTGACTCGGCAGCATTCCCACTCTCCACAGAAATTTATTTATCCCTTTTGCTCCCGCTCTATTTCTACCAACATAACACGCTCAGCCCGCTGAAATTATTCGATACTCGTCCTGTACTGCACGCTGTATCCTCGACACTGTGTACTGCAAGCTCTCTTTTTTCGCCGTCCCGGTACATACATTCCGACTGTCACGAATGCAAATCTCTGAATCCCCTTTTTTAGAGCCCTTTATTCAATGTTTTTCGATTGTTTCCGCCTCTATAAGGGGACGTTTAATCGCTTAATGTTGATTTGTGGATATGAGAGACATTATGCGTGTTAACTGAAAAAATTCGTCGATTCAAAAGAAGTGTTCGTGATTTGGAAAAAAAATTTTCTTATTTATAATTTGTAATGAAAAATTTTGCTTAAAAAAATGTGTTACACTAATAGGAGGATTTGTTTATTAAAAAATATTTGTTAATATTTAACAAATCATTTATTAGAGACCACTTTTAAGTCCTTAACAAAAATTTTTTAGTATTTAAAAAGATTTATTAATATTTAATAAATGAATATCAGATTTATTAAATACAAACAAATAATTTAAAAAACTGAGAAATATTTGTTTAATATTAAAAACATCTCTAATAAATGATTCGTTGAATATTAAAAAATATTTTTAACTATTAAAAAATCCTTCTATAAGTGAAGGATTTATTAAGTATTAATAATTTTATTTATTTGAAGACAATCATTTAATATTAAATTTTAATAAATATTTTTTAACATTCAATGAATATTTATTCGGGAGGAAAGTACGTTTATTAATAGTTAATAAGTATTTATTATTAGTTAACAAATATTTATTAACTTAATAAATATTTTGTTGAGTGAATTTGTTTTGCTTGCACTGTCATATGATATAAAGATTGCTTATAAACAAAAATCATCTTTATAAATTATTTGCATTAATTATTTTACATTATTATAACGTTTCTTGTAAAATACCAAATTCTATCACAGCTTATAATTATCTTTTACATTTTTAAATATTAAAAACTCTAATTTATTTAGTGAATTTAATTATTATCATGTATTCCATCTATAGGGTTATAATTTCGGGTTATATAGGGCTATAGGGGCTATAGGGTTATAATTTATTAACTTTTAATAAATATTTATTAAATTCTATGATGTTAAAAAATCATTTATCTACACTTTTTGTTTTAATTCTTTTAAATCAACATAAAAAATTTTAAATATTTAATACAAAATTTTTTTGACGCGATGACGCAAAATTGTTTATTATAGGCAAAAAAAAATGTTATACTTAATAAAAAATAAAAATCAAAAATCATAATTCTGTAAAACATGTTAATTAGTATGTAATCGATAATTTAAACGCATAAAAAACTTTTTTAGACAATAACAAAGTTTGTGAGCGCGAGCAATTGGATTTTTAATTACACCTGACTCTCTACTCGCAAATGTTAAAACTTTGTAACTTGGTTAATGCGAAAAGTCAGCTATTAATTAAACTCAGTGGGTAATCGAAATTACCATGACAGCCGATAATTAACTTGAATGCTTTTATACTGATTGAATTATCTTTTGGATTTTTAATTCCGAGTAAAAATGTTAAGCATTATTATTGTTATTTTTATTTTTATCTAAATAAAAAAATAAAATGATCGATGATTAGGATTACTATCAACTATTACAAATAGACAAATATTAATTCGACAGTATATATCTAATGGATGAGAACTAATTGAACAATCAAATGGGCCGAGTACTCAAGGGAGCAATATGATTGTCACACGTGCCTTGTATACGTTTACAAGCGTATCGGACATTCCTCTCACTGACCACATCCAATTATCTTCGATAACCATAGAGGAGAGGTGGTTATACAATCTATATGTAACACCAATTACATTCAATGTTATCTCAATAACTCCCGTCTGCAAGTATAATTGATAATAACTTTCTTCCTATTGTTGTATTCCGATTCTATCGTCCTTTACTATCCATAAACTTCGTTATTTATTATTTTTATTTTTATGCTGGAAAAAAACTAGTTGTTTCGAAAATATATTCTCGTTAAAATTTCAATTTTTTTTTAAAGTCTAATTAGACTGACTGCTATGTAAAATTTCATAAAAAATTTATTATAAGTCGATATGTGTCCCAATAAAGCTTTATCATAAAATCTATCGATTTTATTTATATTACTAACTAAATGTTCCCCGTTGGGAGTATTATGAATAATGAAATTGCGATTTTAATAATCAAGATTTGAAACTTGACTGAAACATTTCTCTTCTATACATTTACAAATTTAAAATTCATATAATATTTATACTTGAATAATTATATTTTCTGTACAAATGTACAAATAGTGGATTGTAGCTAGACTGAAAGAAAAATTTCTTGACTGGAGAACAAAATTCTTGGCTCAAGAAAATTTTCGGGTGTCTGACCGAAGTTGTGTTGGCCGAAGTAAAAATTTTTCAAGAAATTCTATTCTTGGTGGAAGTCATTTTTTCTTAATTCTATCATAAATACTTGATACAATAAATTTTTATATTTGATCAAGATTTTTAGATACTTTAGGGAAGCAGCGCCACCTACTTCAGCTGAGAAAAAAATTTTCTCACCTTAAGAAAATTTTTCTCGAGAATATTTGATACCCATTTTATATTATTTTAGCGTGCAATTATACATATTGAATGAAAAAAAAATGATGAAATATTATTTGATCTTCCCATTTGACATGTTAATCACTAAAAATATTAACGAAAATTCACTTCTATTTTTATATTTAATTTTTTGGAGCAAGAGAGAAATTCTCTCAAGACAAGAAAATTTACTTCTATCAAGAACTAAATTTTTTGGAGCAAGAGGCTGAATTTTCTCAAAACAACAAGATTTTCTTGACTCAAATAAATTTTCTTGGATCAAGGTAGGCATTTCTTAAAGCAAGAAAATTAATTTTGTTGGAATAAGTGAAATTTCTTGTGTGTGAAAATAATTAGGAAGAAAAATAATTTCTTGACTCAAGTGAACCTTTTTTTCTGTGTACACCTTCTAAAATATTTATTGAACAAAAAAATATTATTTTTATTATCATTAATAATAAATAACAAAAAATACTAAATATCCCATTTTCTCCTCTATTTTTATCAAATAAAGAATTCTAAATTTTTTTGTGTAATATTCTTTGTATCTTTGAATATACAATTGTTATAACATTGACGGCAGTTTTTTTATGAGGAGTAAATATTCACAAAAAAAGTTCTTGTAAATCTATACCGCCTGAACATAAGGGGCTTACACTCGTACAAAATTTTTTACGGATAAATAGAGATGTCCTTTCTCAAAAACCTTCTTCATATTATCCATCACTCTTTTGTAACCTGCATAAGGACTTGATTTACGATAAAGTTTTAGCTAATCTCTTATTCAACCGAAATATTGTTAATTGTTAATAAAATATCTTTTTAATAAGGCTAAATCGTCATTAATTTTTCTAAAAAAATAATAACAATAAATATCAATATTTGATACAATAATCCGACATTATATAATATCGTCGTTAAACGTAGACCCGAATAGATTTAAAGTTTTATTCATAGTTATCGAGGGTTGAAACAGCCAACCAAAATTGCTTTTCCCGTTCATCGACACAAGATAGAGGGGAAAAGCCACTCCAATGCATCGATATATCCAATCGTACGAATAATTGGATCCACTTCTCTCTCAACACATCCATACTCTCTTCCACACCCATTTTCACACACATCCGTATATATACTCATACTTTAGTATACTACCCCCTCTCTCAACCAATCCTTCTGCAAGCTCTTCATCCATTGGTCATCGAGCAAGAGACGAAATCTCGGTCAAGCGAGTTTTCAATTTCATTTTCAGTCACTCCTCATTTTTATTTTTCTTTACCGTCACAGCATCGCTTCCTTCCAAATTAATGCCCGCGAAAAACGAAAAAATCGGTACTTTCAATTAAATTAATCCTCCAATAAATTTTCCAGGCTCCTTAGCTTTGATTGACGGGCGAACTTGTTACCTTCAAGAGCTTTTTTAATTCCGCCATTTTTTCCAAGAGCACACGAGTGGACATTCTATTAAAATCTGTCATCAGCTCTCAACTTTTAAACTCTATTTTATCCGTTTATTATTTTGAGTTCTTTTTATTACTTCTAACAAGCTTTACAGTTATTCTTTATTCAATTCGTTTGTTTAATAATTTAATTATGAAAATTTGAATTAACGTAGTCAAAATTTTTCTAATCAGATAGACTGTAAAAAATTGAGAGAGCGAAATTTTATATGCCAAATTGCTGACAAACAATTTATTTAGAATTTAAATTTGTAGATATTAATTTTATTTCTCCAAAATTTGACATCAAAAAATTGAACCAAATTTTTATGAATATTATTTTAGTTAAAAGTCTAATTAATAAATTATAACGTAAAATTTAACAAAAATAAATTATTAATGGGGCGTTTCATGCAAAATAGAAAAGGGATGTTGTTAATTAGTTATTCTTCTATATTATAAGATAAATTTTACTATAGTATAAGTTTCAGTCACATAATTATAGCTTATAATTGATAAAATTCCAGAGTCAAATGTCCCACCAGTCACTATGGAATGCCCCTAATGCTGTTACATTTAATTAAATAAAATTAATAAATGAAAATTACCCACTCCGGAAATTTTTCAGTATACAATAATGACCACTAGAGTAAAAACTTCTTCCCCCAGCTGTAATATTGTATACTGATACTTTAGAACTTATATTCCATTTCGATTTGGAACGAAGCGGATTGACATACGTTCAGTATAAACATACATTACGATGCCCATTTTTCTCTACTCCGAGATTGTTTATTTTGTAAACTATTTTTTTAACGTATTACTTGTCTTTTTATGGGCTTTAGTTTTTATATCGCAGTAAATATGTCAATAATAAAATTTATGGGAAAACTAAATTGTAAATTGTAAATATTTGTTTCTGTTTTCGCTGAAAAAATATTGCGATTATTTATTATTCTACCAGCAGTGACTTGCTGTCATACGTCCTTGTTTCGATTTGACAAACTATTTTTATCAAGTGTATTATATATAAACTCAATTGTTCTCATCATAATTATAAAATTTTTGCTTTCATTTGCTCACCAGCAAACTTGCAAAGTAACCTCAAGGCAGTTCTTGAGAGCCGTTGATTAAATTCCATGACTAATTTAGTTCCATTAGCGTCCCGCGAGGTAGCGTAAACATATCTTGGTGCGTGTTTACGACAGCCGACAGTCGGTAATTTGAATTTTAGATTGATACCGCATAAAGATTAACCGCATAGTAATATTTGATTTACGGTTACAAATGTTACGGTGCTGACTTTCCTGCTAATGACTGATACGTCGGAATTTATTTATGGGCATTTAAATTTATTTATGCATTCATTTTATCGTTGAAAAAAATTTTTAATTTGGTCGCTTATAGCCAATTTCCATATCTTACTATACATGGCTAAATCTGGTTATATATAGTTTATCAGGCTATATATGACAATGAAACTAAATTAAATGTCAGATAAGCTTCTTGGAAGAGTCAAAAAATTTTGGAAAACTCCACGGAATAATTTTTTTATTTATTTAAGAAGCAAAATGTCTTTTAAAAGTCTTTTAAAGCTTCGCTTATGAGCCGTGCAAAAATAATCTTTATTTTATAACTTAATTTCTAAAACTTAACTCTCTGGTAAGGAGAATATTCAGCGACCATACGCCACCTGTTGGAGATTTTCATCACTATATTTTATCAAAAAATTATCTATGGACATATATGACCGTATCAGGTCTAATATTGTTGCAATAAGTCATATAAGGACATATTGAGTCAGATTTAGTCATATATGGCCAATTTTTATGTCAAGCTATAAATAGGCAGCAATTTTTTTTTATATGGCAATATATGAACATATATGACTATTGGATGATAATTAAAGAAAAAATGAACAATAGTTTAGAGTAAGATAAGAATATCCTGTTGCAGAATGAGATCAAAGTTCATTAGAGTGGATTAATGCGTATCGCATCGGTGGATAAGTGACTGACTGATAATATGAGTGTGTCGTGTGTGTTCCACTCCGGAATTACGAATCAGTATTCTATCTGCTTGGTCACTGTGCTGCACTGTTTGTGATCTCGCGTCGGAAATAATCGAATGATAATCGAGGATCGGCATCAGTCAACCGTTTAATCACAAATAGAAGCCAATGACACGATTTGTTCAATTTCATTTTTCTCGATTACGAACCGAGTAGAGGGAAATTGAAAAAAGTGGATTGCAATGGTAGTATATAGAGTATATCTGTATACTCTGCGGTATTAAAAAATATTAGACTGGAAAATTTTTTTTGTCAAAGGATCCAATAATCACAAAGCGAAAGAAATTAATTGAAAAAAGTAATCGATTTAAAATCATTTTCCTGATCACTTTTGGTCACATGCATCGCTGGACTCTGCGATTTTTCGCGGATGAAGATATTACTTTTTCATCTATTTCAATTACATTCGTACTCTATACTGGGTTATTTTTTTTTTGGTTTAAAAATTAATGAACATTTACTAATTTTTTTCAACAAAAAAATGCTCTTGAAAATTTAATTTTTTATTTTTGGACATGTTAGGCTGTCCAAAATATTTTTAACAAGTGTGATTTTTTCTTGAAGCAAGAATATAAAATTTCATTTTTGTTACGATATATTTTTCTATCAAGATAAGTTTTCCATTATTATAAATTAAGTGATGATTGTAGCTAATAATTTTACCGGAAAAAAAAAGTAAATACCAGAAAACTAATCCTCTTTATAGCTCCCGAAAATTATCAATCCAGCAAAGTGGTCAGTATCAAGTAATTTGGTTATTCAGCAACTCGAAGACGAGAACAAGGAGCCGAGCGTCTGAGATTAAATTTCGCCGATTCGCCGTTCAATCTCAATGAATCTCTTTACTTCCCTCCTTTAGCAGCCGCTGTATGGCTTATAAACAACCCTCGCAATATTTTATCGCGATGAATCACGAGATTGACGAGGGTCCAGACATTCAATTATTCACAAACAAAATAAATAATCGTGTATGTCTGCGAGTGAAATAAAAAAAAATAACAAGCTAAAAAAAACACAATAGTACAACTAAGTTACAGAGATATTTATGCCTGACTGAATTATTTTTTTATTCGTCCGAAGAAGTATATCTTAGATTGTAAAAAAAATTACGGAGTAGATGATTATTAATTTAATTCTTATGATAAAAAAATTTCCGTCAAGTAAGATCTACATTTTATTTTATTGTATAAAAATAAAAAAATAATTTTTATTTATTCAAAAATTATTATGACTTTTTTTTTCAATTTGTTGTAACAAATTTTAATATTTATAAATAATGCATCAATACTTTTTTTCCGATTTCTATAATTGGTATTATTTGAAAAATTCTTTCTATAATAATTTATTTATTAAAAAATCCTGAAAATTGTCATCAATATTGGCTGTATTAAAAAATGTTCTATCTCTAGATATATATAATTAAGAAATGACCTTGTATCTTGTGAACTATTGACATTTTTAAAGATATAAGCTCATCCCGATGTTACACTCATCGAGATCTTTCATTTGAGTACCCACATAAATTTTTTCATATATTTATATATATATGTATATATGAAAAATATATGAAAATGCATGTGGGTACTCAAATGAAAGCTCTTGATAAGTATAACATCAGGATGAGCTTATATCTTTAAAAATGTCAATAATTCAGAAATGACGTTGTATTTTGTCTACTAATGATATTTTTAACGATATAAGCTCATCCTGAAGTTACACTCATCAAGACCTTTTATTTGAATACCCACATCAATTTTTCATATATTTATATATATTATATATATGTATATAATATATAATATATCAAAATGCATGTGGGTACTCAAATGAAAGCTCTTGATGAATGTAACATTAAAATGAGCTTATATCTTTAAAAACGTTAATAATTAAAAAAGTACAGTGCAATTTAACGAAAATCACAATTTAATAAAGCTAAATTTTATTTATTTATAGTAAACAAGTCACGGCAGTCACATAGTGCCTGCAAAGTTGCTAGTATAAAAATTAATTTTAGTAAAATTAATAATTATTTTTTACGTCAGAATTTATTAAATTTTTAAAATATATTTACAAACTTAAATTTAAGATAAATTGTCTGAATTATTTGTTCTTAATTTGACATATAAAATCAATTTCAGTTAAATAAAATTTATTTTCCTCTAAAAACTCGGATGTTTTTCAGATTAAAATCTATATTCGCTCCCGATTTCTTACAGCGTATATATTTGCAACACATGAAGCAATAAATATAGTATGTATGAGAAAGAACAGAATTTTAGTGATAGTGAATACAACCCGTCGATGTATATTAACTTTTATTTATGTTTGTTTTAACGAGGATAGTCTTTTGCAAGTATGTATGTTTTGTTGTATCACAGAACATCGACGTCAGAGTTTGCGTCGACAACAATACTTGTACCAGTTGTAGCCAGCGAATGTGCGCTCAACCAACACTGCGTTTATTTCCCAGATATTCTCCGCATATAATACATACCATACTAGAGTATAGATCGTGTGTATCGTATCCTATCATGTATATATATATATATATATATATATATATATATCAGACATATATATGTGAAGTATAGACCAGCTACTAACCGAAGAGTCACAACAGTCGCTGTCTCTCTCCTTCTCACTCTTTGTATAAACTCAAATGCAACACTGCACGGGTGCATGAACCCGAGACGATTGCCTCATGTAACTGACGCCCATGATCGGATTCGCTTCCGTGCTTATCGGGAATAATCGAGAGAGCTTTATTCACGCCTTCTTGAGCATGTTCCATTCCACGACTCTTCACGTTCAGCTCCAAGCTCAAAGCTTACTATTTTGTTCTTTATCTTCTGACGTAACTCAACAATTATTTACAGTCCGATAGCTAATTGAAGAAACTGCTTCATTTTCCTTTTTTTGGATAACGCGATAATGTTTTCAGACGCTAAGAGTCCTTTGGAGAGATTGGAGATTGGTGGAAAATTTTAGTCGAAATTGTAACACCTCCCCTCTCGGGTTCTAATGCTGAATTGTTGCTTTTTTATTCATTACTAGCTGTTACTCGTTCACTCCGCTAGGCGAGTAACAGCATTGCATTTTTAGATCTAGACTTGAAATTTAATTAGAGTATTATTTTGACTTGCACAGATTCCAAATTCTATCGAATTGGCATGCACCTTTTATCCATGTAATTATTCTAGCTAATATTCATTGTAACTTTCAATGTGCAATCATTATAATATTCCCGTGCCTTTCTTACAAAAATGAATAATAATTGATATGAAAAAAATAATTTGTAATGAGCATTGAAAGTTTCAGTTAAAGAAATTGCAGGTCTCATAAGTGAAGAAATCTGCCTAGTATATAAACACAACCAATAGAATGAAAAAATTTATTTTAAACAAATGACAATCGAATAGAACAAATTTAGTTACAATAAAAATTCATTATTTCTAATTCAAAAAAATATAGGTTCCGGATAAATAATCACCAACATATCATATACTAAAACCTTCTCCGAAACACGCTGCATCTTATGGTATAAGAATTATTCCGATTGGTTCAGTAGTTTTTGCAATAAAATCGAAAAAAAACACCGGCTCCTCATTTATTAGCATAGATTTTCTTCCTTTAAATTTTTATATATGGCCATATAGGTCACATATGACCACAGGTATGTTAAAAATATGATATATGACTTTCTATAATTAACAATCAATTAAAAAAAAAAAACTAATAAATTTTTAGAAATAAGAAAAAGTTAAAAAATTAAATGGTTAAATTACAAAAAACTGAAAACTTTTTATCATTACCTAAGTAATAATTATCTCGTGAACTAATCTCAGAAAACTAAACGTGACTTACTTCTCAGTAAGTACTTGAATCCATCTCGAAATTGTGAAACTAATTTTCGAGGTAAGAGCAAAAACGAAATTGGAAAAGCGTGGCCAGGCGAAATTGAAGAGGCGATGCCAATGCGACCCAGAATTCCAGTGTACATAGTAGTAGAAGGATACTACATACACCTACACTCTACCACTTCATACTATATAAGATATAATATATAATATGTACATTATATCCACAGCGAGTCCGGAAAAGGAGTGACAGCGAAGACGTCCAAAAACTTGAATAAAAAGCTCTCGGTTGAGAAACGCGAAGGGACTTTAACATTTAGCATTTACACCTACACTCGATGCATAATATAGCGTCTAGTGGTGGCAAACCGCGGGAATTCTCCATTTCTTAGAGAGATTGAGTTGGGGAAAGTTCGCCCAGCTGAATATAACGTCTTGAGTAATGGGCAACCCTTCTTTCTGCCAGTTAATATAACTGTAGTAAATGCAAAGCATAAGTTAATTGCTTTAAATTTATATTCACTTTGGGGGTTAGTTTATCGGGTTTTCAACGGTGGAGGCTCCAGCTACTGCTACTGCTTCTGCTGCGGAGCAGAGAAATGGGAACGGGTTACAGTTCCGAATTATACGAATCAACAAAATGGCGGTAAAGTATTGCCACTAAAGGTTGTTTTTAATTAACTAGCTATTTCTCAGGCGAAACTTATTTGCCTTTTTTTCTTCTGGTGGATTATTTATCAACTAGAAGCTTTAATGCGAATTAACAAGAGAATTCGTCAGTATCAGAATTTCTGGGGAGGTGTTACAATTTTGACAATAATTTATAAACTCTTTACAATTTTAAAAAATTGGAAACCTAAGAAGGAAAAATTAAGCGATTCTTAAAATCAGCTATTATATTTTATGAAATTGTAGATAATAAAGAGAAAATATTAATATTAACCACTGTAATCTATAACACATGATTAAAAGCTTCGAAAAACGATTTTCAGATATGTTACATTTTATTACTATAAATAAATGAGCTACAGAATAACCACTAAATATTGTTCATTACAATATACTGGTTATTGATCGTGACATCCGCATAAAAGCTTACAATTACATTCAAATTAATATTTTAATTACATATATTTATAATACTATTGGGATTTTATTGCAATAATTTATCGAAAATTATTCATTTCATTGAGTTTGCTTTGATTTTGTAATAAAGCTTATATTACTTTTATTCATTTTTGATTGCCAAGCTTTGATTACTTTTATGAAAATTTATAATTTATTTTACTATAAAAATAAAATATTATTATTTTATATACATGCATGTCAATTCGATAGAATTTGGAATCTGTGCAAGTCAAAACAATACTCGAATTAAATTTCAAGTCTAGATCTAAAAATGCAATTCTATAAAGCACTTTTACCAATTTCTAAGGATGAATATCAAGGTCATCTGCTTCCTACATTTTTTCTGAATCAAGAAAAAATTCATTTAAAAATATAACGGCAATAAAAAAAAAACAATATTTTATTTATCTCATAAATGCTGGGTGACATATAGAAAGAGTTGAAGGTAAGACTTTGAAAGTATAAGAAGGTCGTAAAAAGTTGGCAAGATATCTCTCGTTTTCTCTGTTCAGTTGGGAAAAAATATCATTCTCTTAACTTTTCAGAGCTATCATACCCGAAAGTTTCTATACCTCGCGCTTGCTTTCACGCTATCAATTCTCGTTAGGTCAAGTTTGCTGTTATGTGTACATGTATATGCGCATCAAAATATCCCTCGGCGAAAAAGAGCAACCGATATAAATATATATATGTATTATATACAGAGATAAATACGATAAAAACAAGTAAAGGGAGAGTTAGCGAAGCGGATGAGATGGTGAGACAAATTCCAAGTGTACGTCGTGCATAATAAAATATAAATTTTAGTAACGTGATGTATCTCTCACAAAGATAACTCAAAAATTTAAAATGGACGGGGATCGATTCCTTTGGTTAAAATGATATGGATGAGAGATATCGGGTTTGGTTATATATATACTGAAAAATACTCTCACACTCTCATCCATACTCTAGATCAATAGTCGATGCTGAATATATCCGGCTCTTCTCTTTACATACTCTGACTCTTCACAGAATGAACGAACAAACAAACAAACAAGAAAAAACACTTTTTCAAACGTATACAATACCTGTGGGTTTTAAAAGAGTCAGGTGCGCTGTAATTGAAATTTTTCTCACCCCCCCCCCCACCACCTGCCCTACTACCAATAATGCTAAATGAAAAACTCTCACAAAGAAAATATTTTTCAATAATCACTCGAGCTTTTTGGAAACTCGGAATTCAATGAACAATTTTATGTCGAATTTAGAAGCATACTCTTTTGTGTTTGATGCTATATCAGGTTTCTAGTATTTTTATCAGATATTTTTATTTGACGAGGAAATGACAGATTTGCTGAAGAGCTGTTCACCCTCTGTTGAAAATTTCCAGCTCTATATTAAGTTTTTATTTTATGTTAGTTAAATATATCTTTCAAAAAAATTTGACTAGAACTTTAAACCTACTTTTGATAAAGATTATTTTGTTTTCATTCTTGTTGAAAATTTCTGATATAAAAAGTAAAAAATCATAAATAATTAACATTATTACGTTTAATTAAAATTCAACACTATAATGTTACTGGAATTAACTTTTATGTAGAAATTTTTGTGATTTTTGAAGAAATAAATTATTATAGAGAGAATTTATCAAAAAATGTTACTTGGAAAAATTAAAAAAAATATTTATGCAATTTTATTTTAAATATTCAAATTTATTTGTTCTATCAAAAAAAAAAGTTTGATTTTTTTTAATCTATACTAATAAATGGAGAGCCGGTTTTTTTGTCTGGTTATACTGCGAAAACTACTGAACCGATCGGAATAATACTTATACCATATTATAATGATTGCACATTGGAAGTTACAATTAATATTTGCTAGAATAATTACATGGATAAAAGGTACAAGCCAATTCGATAGAGTTTGGAATCTGTGCAAGTCAAAACAATAATTAAATTTTAAGTCTAGATCTAAAAATGCAATTCTATAAAGCGCCCAGCTGAGCGGGCGAGTAACAGCTAGTAATCTTTATTTTATAACTTAATTTCTAAAACTCAACTCTCTTGTAAGGAGAATATTCAGCGGCTATACACCATCTGTTGGAGATTTTCATCACTATATTCGGTCAAAAAATTATATATGACTTTTTCAGGTCTAATTTAGTTACAATTAGTCATATAAGGACATATTGAGTCAAATTTAGTCATATATAACCTGATATGGTTAATTTTTTAGTAAAAATTTTTTTTTGTTTTTGTGAAAAAATTCGAGTTCCAAATTTTTTTCCACTGTAAAAATATGTCAGAAATTTTTTTACAAGTACTTATACTATTATTCAAAAACAAATCCACCACCTTTATTGCACATAATATTAAAATTTACCTCTATAATTTCCTATAAAACACATCTGAACAAATTCCTCCATTTTTCAGGATTTGAACCCGTCAGTCTCACTAAATCGCAATCTAAAACACAACACCCGACATAAGCGCAATAACAACTTTATTTATAGACGGTACGTTGATTCAAAGAAAATTCATATAAATAGTTATTGAACGTGCTTTCGTCGGAAAGTTTCAACCTGACATTTCTTACCGACATGTAATAGCAAGGCAAACGTTAGTCACGAAGTCTATCTAACTGTTAAAGCAAATTCAAATTTTCTCATATACTATTAATCGTGACAAAGAGAGTACTCTTGTTACCCAGCTTACCTCTTTCTACCACCGTTGAAAATTGCATTCAGTCTACCAAGTTACGGTACGTGCTTCCACAAATAGTTTACGTTAATGCTTGTACTCATACTTATCCTCAGGTACGAGGCTCAACTGTTAATATTTTTGCTACCGCACAAAATATTATGAATTAATTAAAAATTAAATTGGAAGATATTCCAGGGTAGAAAAATAAACTAAATAAACAAAAGTACCTCTGATTTGCATATTTTTACCTCATAAAATCAAACTTTTAAGCTGAATTTTTCATTTCGCATGCACAGATGCCGGCAACACCTCTCTGTATTTATTTTTACGATGTAAATTTTCCACGAGAGGGGAAAATAAATGAATTACCGCTGCTAACATAAACAAAGAAGGACAAATAAATGTTTATAAGTGTATATATCTATTTATGGATGGGATGAATAAGCAGGTGTATATATGTATATATATATATATATATATATATATATATATATATATATATATATATATATGCCCGTGAATTTACAAACGCATAGCACGAAGTGAAATAATAGCGTTGGGTTTTTAAAAAACACAATATTTGAATAATAAATGAATAAATAAACAAAAAGAGGCGTTTTGGTTTCATGTGCCGCGGAGTATTGAATGTTTCGAATGAATACAAAGAGAAAAAACGAGACAAATATTTTGACGGTTGACGAATAGAATAATTAACGAGAGTGGAAACTCCTATCCCGAGTACTGGATATACTATATAGTATACTATACTATATCGGATAGATAGCGATAGCAAGTAGAGTTGAGTATTCAACCCAAACCAGATCGATTCCCTTTTCTCTGTTCCGATAACGAGTCTATTGGCCTTTTCTCTCTTTGCTGCTACTGTCTCTTTACTTCTATCTACTACACTTTCCGTCAAAGAATCGGGGCTTGTGCTGACGGCTGATGCCTATTATGTATATAAAGCGATATTGGGGAAAACTAATAGAGAAAATTATTCAACTGCACAGAAAAAAAAGTCATCTTGACTCAAGAAAATCTTTTTCTTCAAAATTTACTTCTTGTTTCAAGTTCTTGTTTATTTTTGAATTAATAATGTCATATACTTATCCCAAGTAAATCTTTCTCTTGGTTTGGAAAGTAGCGCCAACGTTGGCGACGTGATTTTTTGGAACTAAACCGAGATGTTTTTAATAAAAAATTAAATTTAAAAAAATAACCTTATGCATGATTTTTATTGTTTGTGTTCATTTAATTAGACATTTTTAATTAATTTTCAACTTGCTGATTTCCCATTATATTACTGATTTACAGTTAAGTGTGTAGTGACGAAAATATTTGTATAATAAGTATTCGCTCGACTCATACAAAGTACACGGTTAGAAATTTTTTGCGTTAATAACTCAATAACTATAAGTGATGTCGACAATCAGAAAAAAGATCCTTAAAAAGGAGGAAATTTCTGAAAAAAAGTCTCGACTCCCGGAACTCTAGCTCCATAAACAATAATTTTTATTTAATGTTGAATATGGGTTTCCGCGCGGCTGCTGTCCTACTCGGGCCTCGATGCGCCCGTGTGTACTTCAAGCAAGTTCAAAAACCAAGAGAATGATTTACTTGGATTAAGAGGTTTTTTTCTTCACTCAAGTTGGTAAGCATGTTGGAACTAGGGAATATTTGCTTAAACCAAGATTGACCAAAACAAGAAAAAAATTTACTTAACTCAAGAATATATTTTATCTTCAGTTGAATATACTTGGATCAAGTAAATATTACTTGACTCAAGATGACTTTTTTTTCTGTGTGTTAAATATTCGGGGAATTTACCGGATCGTAAATGTGGGAGTAGTACAAGTATTATATATGAGTTTTTTTTTATGAATTTACCATTTTGTGGGATGACAATTTTATTAATTTTTTAACTTTATCAAAATGAAGAATTTTTTTCGGTTAAATTAAACTAGAAATCATAAACTGATTTTTTATCACTTGCAAAATATTTTATTAATTCAAAAATCCTGTTTTTCTTTTAATTTTATTAATGTAACTTTGCAATTTGTAAATAATAATTTTTTTTAGTTAAATTTAAAAAATAAAAATGACTTCAGTGTCTTTTTTTAATTTTTGAAATTACAAACGAAATTTTTAAAAATTTTATATACAGGCAGAGCCTAATATTTGGATAGTAATTAAAATTTTTTAATTATTTTTTTTTAAAAATCAATTAACTAATTATATTTATAACGAATAATTATTTTATTTAATCACTGGGATTGTAGTACACAGAAAGAAAAATTTCTTGACTGGAGAAAAAAATTCTTAGCTCAAGAAAATTTTCGGGTGCCTGAAGGAAGACCGAAGTTGTGTTGGTCGAAGTAAAAATTTTTTGAGAAATTCTATTCTTGGTGGAAGTCATTTTTTCTTAATTCAAATTATCATAAATGCTTGATACAATAAATTTTTATATTTGATCAAGATTTTTAGATACTTTAGGGAAGCAGCGCCACGTATTTCAGCTGAGAAAAAAATTTTCTCACTTTGAGAAAATTTTTCTCTTGAATATTTGATACCCATTTTATATTATTTTAGCGTGCAATTACAAATATTGAATAAAAAAAAATGATGAAATATTATTTGATCTTCCCATTCGAAATGTTAATCAATAAAAATATTCATGAAAATTTACTTCTATCTTTATATTTAATTTTTTGGAGCAAGAGAGAAATTTTCTCAGGACAAGAAAATTTACTTCTATCAAGAACTAAATTTTTTGGAGCAAGAGGCTGAATTTTTTCAAAACAAAAAGATTTTCTTGACTTAAATAAATTTTCTTGAATCAAGATACGTATTTTTTAAAGCAAGATTAATTTTGATGGAATAAGTGAAATTTCTTGTGTCAAAAAAAAATTTTTTTTCGCTTAAAACATAATTAGAAAAATATTTTCTTGGCTCAAGTAAACTTTTTTATCTGTGTAAATATTTGGACTGAAATTAAAATTTTTAATTTTTTTTTTTTAATAAATCAATTGACTAATTATATTTATAACAAATAACCATTTTATTTAATCACTTGGATTGTACTTAAAGTTAAATTTTAAAAGTCAATTTTTTGGAGAAAAAAATAATTTACAATCAAAGAAATTGTGTTTTTTTCTTAAAAATTTTCTTTAATTCATTCATTAATATTTAAAGATAATAATCGAAAATTTCTAAAAATTATATCCCACTTGTAACTATAAAACAGTTAAAAATTTTCCTTGAAGCTCAAATTAAACATAAAAATTCCCCGCAAAAAAAAAAGAATGTGAATAAAAAGTAGAAAATAAAAGCCGAGTTCCTTATGAATCGGTAAAACTAAGTCTTGTTGACATTCTTGTTGAAAACGTCGACATTTAAGCGGAATTTCGTTAGAAAATCCTTCGGGCGTTTTGCGCTGTACGCTTGGATGGAAGAAGGGAAAGCACGCGGAACAAGGTGGGCAGGACAACCAGCTAGTAGTAGAGGAGAACAAGATTTTAGCTTGCGTGTAAGCTTTACTTCTATTTGTAAGAGTTTGGTCGACAAGATTCGGGGCAGGGTGAGACGCGAAATGGTCTGACGAAAACCCATGAGAACAAATGCATAAACTGAAGCTCAAGCTCTGCGTTTGTAGTAAACTGCACAAAGTTATATCTATCTATCTCTATCTCTGTCTTTATGTTTTTCTCTCTGTTTCTCTCTACACACAGAATCGCAATAGTGGGAGGTAAAACCAATTTTGCGTACTAAAGTTTTGAGTTTATTTACATACCAAGTTCCAATGGATCGCGTGTTACGTCAGTGGTAGATATATAGTCAGTTGGTGGGCAAGAACCGGGAGGAGGGGAGGGGGGGGGGGGGAGATTTGTGGGGGCGGCTGAGAGGAAACGAAATTACCCAGACGGGAAATTAACTCTGCGATATGAACGGTTAAGTTCTAGTTGGCAGGGAACGGGTTTTACTAGCCTAGAGCTTTCGACGAGCGGAGGCCATTTTAAAAATATATAATTCCCGTGAATGGATACGTATGAATATTAGCTCAAGTTTAATGAAATGAGGATTATCAGATAGTTAAGAGTTTGCTTTGCTACAAACAGACTGCTGATTAAGCTTTCTGATGGACTGGGTTTCTGGATCGTGGTTTCAGGTTTTTTATTTTATTTATTTATTGGAAAAATGATTAGTTTTGTTGTTGATCAAGAATAAAATTATTTTCTTGGTTTAATTTTTCTGTTGAATTACGTTGATTTTTTTCTAGTGTAGGCTCATCTATATTATTAAGAGAATAAGAAAACTTTTATGTCCAGGATAGTCATATGATAAAATCGGTTATTTTTAGTGAAATTTAGTGTCATTGCAAAGGTCTTGATTTTAATTTGTGCCTTTTCAAGGTTTCATTTCATTCTCACCGATAGTCAATTTATTATGATAAGTATTTAGGCTACATTCGAAAATGCTCTGTCTCTAGATACATTATTAAGAAATTACCTTGTATCTTGTGAACTATTGACATTTTTAAAGATATAAGCTCATTCTTACATTATACTCATCGAGACCTTTCATTTGAGTACCCACATTAATTTTTTATATATTTGATATATTTCATAAATATCATATACATAAAATATATGAAATATATGAAAAAAATCATGTGGGTATTCAAATGAAAGGTCTCGATGAGTGTAACATCAAGATGAGCTTATATCTTCAATTACATCATTAGGTGACAAGATACAACATCATTTCTTAATTATTGACATTTTTAAGGATATAAGCTCATTCTTACATTATACTCATCAAGACCTTTCATTTGAGTACTCACATTAGTTTTTTATATATTTCATAAATATCATATATATAATATATGTAATATATGTAATATATGAAATAAAACCATGTGGGTACTCAAATAAAAGGTTTCGATGAGTGTAATATCAAGATGAGCTTATATCTTCAATAACATCATTAGGTGACAAGATGCAACATCATTTCTCAATTATTGACATTTTTAAAGATATAAGCTCACTGAAATTATACTCATTAAGACCTCTCATTGGAGTACCCACATCAATTTTTCATATATTTATATATATCATATATATGAAAATGCATGTGAGTACTCAAATGAAAGCTCTTGATGAATGTAACATCGGGATGAGCTTATATCTTTAAAAACGTCAATATTTAAGAAAGTACAGCACAATTTAACAAAAGCCATTATTTGATAAACCAAAGTTAAGTTTTAATAAAACGTTAAATACATTTTATTACTATATATGAATAAAATACGAAATGACCATTAAATATTGTTAATTATAAAATATTACTTAATGATCGTGAGTACAAAAGTATAAAATTACATTTGAATTTATATTTTAATTACACATTTTTAAAATAAGTAAAAAAAATTGTTTCCATTTATTTTGCTTTGATTTAATAATAAAGCTTATTATTTTTTTAATTTTTCATTGCTGAGCTTTAATTACTTGTATGAAAATTTCATAATTACTTTTTTATGAAGATAAAAAAAACTATTTATTACGTTTTGATTAAAAAAGGCTTATGATTATTTTCGTTTTTTTCAAAAATTGCCAAGTTAAATTAATCAAATATAACTCTGTAATAATCGGATGTATATTCAACTATTAACATAAACCAATTTCCCTTCTCCATTAAATACAACCGTTTTCCGCTAAATAGCCCAGAGCGAATCAATCTGTTCTAGTGTTTCCAACTTACGCTGATAGATTTTTAAGATATAAGATTGCCCGAAGTTTCCAACTCAGTTGTATCAAACGGTTTAGAATAGACCAAAAGAGAAAATAAACAATAAAAATAACAAATAAAGTAAACGACCGGGTAGAAAAGAAAATGGAGAAGCGAGCTTGATCTATAGTACGCTCGTTTTTGCTACAGTAAAGTTTTATACTGGTGTAAAATGACTCGGCTATATTTTCTTTATTCTATCAACTTCTTCTTTCTTGGGGATTTTAGTCGCTATTAATTAATTGAGTAAAAAATGTTCGAAGTTGCTAAATTAAATAAAAAAATTGCACGTTAATTTTTGAGTTGTGAAATGGAAAATAAAATTTGTTTCTCTGATAGATGTATTAAAAATATATCCCCATTTAATGGCACATAAAACTGCAATCATAAAGGGGCTCAATGACCAAATATCGCTTTGATGGGATAAAAAATGAATGTTGGAAAATACATAAAGTCGAGAGTAAAAGGTGAGAAATTAAAAATGAATAATTTTTTTTTTTATATATATTTATAGTAGAAAAATAAAAAAAAAATAAGTAATTCTGTAAATACGTTGCTGTTATACTCGAGAAGTCGGCCTTAAGGTGAAGAGTCTTGTGGCGGCCTCCAGTGACGGCGTCTCAAGGTTTGTAAGAGCCACTTTTTGCGGTTCACAGAACTAGAAAATTACCGCGCTATTTTTGTTATTGTTTTTATTTTTAAACTACTCAAGTGCATCCAGAGCTTTGTTGTCATCTTATACGAGAAATAAAATTACTTTTACACGATTTTTAAATTGTAAATTTAAATATGAACTAACATAACCTAATATAGTTATCAATAGAAAAAGTAATTGAACAGAAGAATGATTTAGAACATTTTAAATGTTAAGGTAGTTCACTCGGGGCATATAGTTTGTGCTACTTCTTTCTTTTTCACTCGCTAGCGCTGCCTTTCTCACGAGTTATCTCTTATTCGCTTTTACTAATGGTTATTTCTTTTTTTAACTAGCCAGTTTATAAAAAACTACATGGTCAAAATTTCAAAAATTTCTTTGGATTATTTTAAAGTATATTATTCTAACAGGGATAAATTTTTTGAAACGATCTTAAAATCCTTTTAATGCAATAACCATTAATATTTATGATTTTCTCACTCTTCACCCATACTGTCAGTAATGTCATTTTTAATTACAATTATCTCATTTCTGGTAAGGTCAATTGATTTCAAATTTCAACAGCACATGTAATGCGCACTCTATTAACCATATTTCAAATTTCGAAAACTTCTTAAAATTTTGCATTTAGAACAGAACTACCTTGAAGTCGATTTTTTTATTTAGAAAAAATTCTGTAATTTTTTAATTTTACGGTCATTTGGTTTTTTAACATAAAAATTAAAATATCAAACAATTAAAAACATTTTTCGGATTCTCTGTAAGAATTGAAATTTCTAAATTATTTTATTTTTACAAAATAAAAAAAATTTTGTATCAATTAAATTATTCAAAACCTTTCAGAAAAATGAATTTCTTATTTTTACATGCAGTAACTTTGTGTCACAGTAATTTTTCCAGCAAAATTCAATCAATTTTTTACCTTCTTAATTTTTTTATATTTTGTCTCCGTATCCGTCGCATCGTCCTACTATATGATAACACATTTTTCCTCATACAAAATTTAAATTTTACGAATGTAACAGTCACATTGTCAAGATAACTCTTGAATGTACAAAATATTCGGTCTACATTTATAGCTATAAATAGTTTAATGGCATAATAGCACAATTAATGCTTCTATTGATTAACCCGAGGGTTATCCTACTGTCTATACTGTCTATACACGAAGAAGGACTGCAATAACAGAAGGATGCCGGTTCAACTGCACCACACCACTACTCTCACATTTCAATCATACCAACTTAAACTCGGGCGTTTTGCGAACGCACCCCCGCCCTCGACACATAACACACCGAGATGTTCCAAGACTCGAAAACGCTGAAGGGTTAAACACGGGTCTGGTTACTATGCTCGTGGTAATGATTCTCATTCTACATTACTACATACTACATACTACCTTGTGAAGATAACCATTCTGTTCTCTTCGTCTAATGGAGTACTTTGCAAAGCAAGAGAACAATTCGCCGGGTAGAAAGTATTCATGTTTTACCTCATGAAAATGTGGTAATGTTTGTAATTGGTGATTTTTTTTTTACTTTTATAAAAAAAAATTCAGACTTTTTATATATAAAAATTATATTGAAATTTTTTATTTAAAATTTTAACTGATTCACATTTTTTTTGTTCCATAGCTTGAAACTTTTTCAGTCTTCGAAATGTATAATTCCATGCAAATTTAAACTTTGCATAGAAAATAAAATTCACTAGACAGAGGTTGGAAAAAATTAATTGAAATGTCAAAAAAATTAATTATACAGAAAAAAAAAACAAAACTAAACTTTCAGCAATTTCAATTAGTTTAAAAGTATCAATAGGTCACTGAAATATCCGATAAATTTAATCAATTTTTAAATTACTCTTTTTGGTATGACCGTATCGGAATTTTTTATAATGATTTATCGATTCGTTTATATAAAATGCGGGTGGTTTAAAGATTGAAAATAATAATTGACTCTATTTTACTGTGATGAAAATTTGTGTTTCATATGAGGAAGTTAATGCGATGTAACAAGATAGTTATACATTTCACCATTAAAATGTAAATTTATCCGGAGATTTTAGCTGCTACTAAACTCGAAAATTATAATTATTGCAGTGATAATATTAATGTCTAGTTTTTTAACATCTATGAATTGTTGAAATTAATCTCGAGTGTACGTTTGTAAATATTAATTAAACTCAATCAAAAATTTGATATTTAAACTAAATTTTCAGAAAAATAATTTTATTGATAAATCTAGACGTAGAAAGTAAAAAATAATAAATTATCAACACTAGCAACCTTGCAGACACTACACAATGTGACTGCCGTGACTTGTGAACAATAAATAAATAAAATTTTGCTTTATTAAATAATGACTTTTGTTAAATTGCACTGTACTTTTTTAACTATTGACATTTTTAAAGATATAAGCCCATCTTGATGTTACACTCATCAAGAGCTTTCATTTGAATACCCACATGCATTTTTGATATATTTTTTATATATACGTTTATATAATATATATAAATATATGAAAATTCTTGTGGGTATTCAAATAAAAGGTCTCAATGAGTGTAACTCCAGGATGGGCTTATATCATTAAAAATATCATCAGTGGACAAAATACAACGTCATTTCTTAACTATTCACATTTTTTTATATATAAGCTCATTCCGATGTTACACTCATCAAGAGCTTTCATTTGAGTACCCACATGCATTTTTTATATATTTTTCATATATACATATATATAATATATATAAATAAAATATAAATAAAATATGTGAAAAATTGATGTGGGTACTCAAATGAAAGGTCTCGATCAGTGTAACGTCGAGATGAGCTTATATCTTTAAAAATGTCAATAGTTGACAAGATATGTCATTTCTTAACTATTGATATTTTTAAAGATATAAGCTCATTCCGATGTTACACTTATCAAGAGCTTTCATTTGAGTACCCACATACATTTTTGATATATTTTTCATATATACATATATATAATATATGAAATATATGAAAAATTGATGTAGGTACTCAAATGAAAGGTCTCGATGAGTGTAACGTCGAGATGAGCGTTATATCTTTAAAAATGTCAATAGCTCACGAGATACAAGGTCATTTCTCAATTATGTATGTAGAGATAGAGCATTTTCTAATGCAGCCTAAATACTTATATTATAATAAACTGACTATCGGTGATTTTGTTTGTTCTCTTAATAATATAAATTACTACGTTTAATTAATTAAAAAAATTATTCTAATTTTTAAATTCTAAAGAACATTATTTTAAAAAAAATTTTTTGATTTTCTAAGTAAATTTTCCCGCCTATTTCAGATTTCAATAATAGTATAAAATTTTTCTATTATATTTTTCGTACAATAACCCTCAAATTTCATTGAATTAAATAAATCATAATTTATAATAAAAATAAATCGCTTGCTATTTGTTATTTGCTCACTGGAAAATTTCAGTGGTCAAAACCTCCAACGAATTCCACACTAATATTAAGAATATCGACCGCGGGATCAACTGGGGATGTTTGTCATGGTTACTTTTGACGGTTCTTATGTTCTAGCTAACGTACCGTAAAATTTGAGGCAGTAAATTCCCTTCTTGTAGTTAATTTGATAGATTTGTTTTTATGTATCGTGAAAGACAAATGGCCGTAATCTATAACACTAATAATAATAACAATAATGCCACAAATTATAGAAGAAAATGTTATAATTATTGAGATTAAAAACTAAAATTGTTATTAAAACTTTGTTTCTTGTATGAAAATACGATAAAATATTACAAAACACTACTTACAATGAAATATAAAAATTTATTTTTCAAATCCCTCTGAACGTCTGTGCATCGCACATTTATCATCGAGAAACGTGAAGGAATATGACACGGTAAAAGGATAAGAATATAGACTCAAAGGATTTCGTAATCCATTTTTACGCTTTTTCTAACTTTTATTTTCCGATATTTTTTTTTTTTTAGTTTTTAATCTAAGCAATAAAAGTAGTCGGGAAAAATCATAAAACTGTCTTACAGTTAACTAATTGACTTTCTACCACACAGACATTTTCTCCCTTTCTTTCAATTTATATATATATATAGATAAATAGTTTTACTTTTTTTCCCTTCATTTTCTATCTCGTTATCTCGCAATTGAACAATTTGCCATGAATAAAGAATTCATTAGGGCGTGTCTAAGTCAATTGTGTTCTCGATTCTGCGTTTAATGCATATTTTATGAGAGTTAGTTTACTTTGAACTTTTAATTTTTTTCAATTAACAATAATAATAATTTCATTATTAGCTATATTCTTAATAGAAAAATTAATTTTAGCATTCTTATATTTTATGAAATTGCTAATATATGTAAAACCCAAATTACCTGAACTTTATTAAAAAACCCGACTATTACCAAATGCGCTTGATCTTAATTATTAACCGTTGAAGTTTAAGCTCCATTAGAAGTAATTTGAGTTTTACATAAACTAGTAACTAAATATTTAATATTAGCAGCCTGCAGTTACAATGTCACTGTTTAAAATGATTAAATATGAATAGAAGAAATTTTAGCTTAAATTAATAATTTTTCAACATTTTAGTCACAAATATAATTTTAATATTTTTTAAGTAAATTATCAATTATTTAATAAAAAATGTGAAGAAACAATTTACTTAAAGACGTTCCGAGAAAAAAGCATTTTCTTAAAATTTTTTTGAAATTTTGAGTAATACTTATAAGTATCTTCTATACGCAGGAATTTTTAAAAATTTTTCTCGGCACTAAATTTTGAAATATTAGCATTTAAAATTTGTATATTTTACATACAAATAATCGTACTTTTCTTAAGATTGTTTTACAAAACTGAGAATCATTAATTGAAGATATAACAAGTATTTTTAATCAAAAATAACATAAACGAGCGGTATTGATTTTTTTATAATAACATTTTAAAGTTAGTGACTTTGGATATTTTACGTGAGTGGAAGTAAGTGAGGAATAGCCTGTAAAGAGAGGTAGCATTAGTGCGTGAGAAAGAAACCAATGGCCCATAACCTATTGGTGTATTTTTCTTATTTATGAACGTCCTTAATATAACCAACAAACTATTCAAAACTCTTCCAAAAACTTGACATATGGAATTGACTATCGCAAATAAATTATATAAATATATAAAATAGTGAAAAGTATCAAATTCAGGCCAAGATTTTTCTGATGGTAATTACTAATTACTAGAACTAATTACTAGAAGTAAATATTTTTAAAAAATAATTACTCGGAGAAAAATAAGCTATCGTAAATAATGATAAATGGATCATAAATACTATTTTAAACCGTAATATTAGATATGTAAATATCAATGTAAATGTCAACAAAGTTAAAGTTTCATCCCAAAGATCGAATTACTATTTGAAACATTACAAATCAACAATAATTAAATATAATAAGCTGAGGCTGGGGATGTAAATAATTTAGTTGAATTTAAAAATGCTTTAATCATTTTTTCCAATGTGATAATTAATAATTGTAATTTTTTATTTTGATCTTACTTAAAATATTATTTTCTATGTTGAATTATTACTTTAAATTATTTATTTTTATTAAGAACATATAGAACAGTCTGATATCGGTGATTCAGTCTGGACTAGTGACAACATTTAATAATTCTGGCTTATAAGTAATCTAAACTAAAATAAAGAATAGCCAAAAAATTAAATCAATCTCAAAGATTATATTGGTTGTACGTTTATTAGTAATTTCTTTATAGTAAAGTTTATTTAGTTGAATATGTAATGGGTCCTGAGATTAGACAGTTTTATGCACGAACACTACCTATTTATTTATTTTTTTTCAATGGTTAAATTTAAAAATAAAAGAATCACGAAAGACTATTATTTACGTATATACTCCGGCCAAGTTTAATGATTTTTTATTTAATAATTACTTGGTTAAAAAGCGTCCCAGTATTTTGTTATAAAATTTAAATATTCATCTGTCCTACATGTTTTTAAATTATATATATTTATTTAAATAAAATTTTTAATTAAATTTAATTCTAAACCTTTAATAAAGCAATTTTGCACTGAGTTACATTGTATAAAAATGTCAAATAAAATTTTTATCTATCTATTTATCTTTTTTAATTTATTATTTTCTGTGCTAACTACCAATGATTAACTTTTCATTAATTCAGTTATTTTAAAAATAACATTTATAAAAGACACAGTGATCTATCAAAACATTTAATTAATTATTTACTCTGCTAAAAATGCACCAATGTTCAATTTCTAATAACAATAAAAAAAAAAGTGAGAGAATATTTAAAATGTAAATTACAAAAAAAGAGTGAGTAAAAAAGAATAAGTTTCGGAAGCTCTCAACATTATCACCCACTCTCACGTCGAGAGTAAAAGCTCAAGTGTTCTACGAGTTGTACGAAAAAGTAATTAAACCCCAGTGAGTCCTCACCCTCTCCATAATTGTCAGCCCTCAAACAAAACGCTACTGAAATCAAATCCAATCATAAACAGGGCATTAATTCAAATCCCCCTGAAATTTATCGAATAATACCCAATTAAACCGGCCGTCATTGTTCCCAGCTATAAAGCCAAATAATTATAATATTATTATATAAAGAGGAATCTCTTCTAGAGGCACTCGTTGATGATACCACATAGAAGTATGCAGGCGGCGTTAAACTCGCAACGGCGGGATAAGCTCGCGACAAGGGTTTACGAGCTTTAGGCGTCGACGACCCTCGTGGCCTCTTCTACATCCTCTATCACATCCTCTTGAGGCCCTTCCCAATCACACCAGCCCCTTAATCACGACTCAGATCACACTGGAGATCACTCTTAAGCTCAAGTTACCTCGAATACAGAATTTACAGCTCCCGCTAAAATAATACGCGACATATTCCGCACACTTATAAAAAAAAAAAATTTCTTAAACCATTCAAACTTTTCGCTTTAAAACTTTTATGATTTAATTATTTCTATCAATGCGCTTCTTTCTATCCACTAGAATCCGATCTCAGTATAATCGTCGAAAAACTTTCAAAGTTATTTAAACGGAAAAACGTATTATAGGTAAAAAAAAAAAAAATGTCTAAACAAACTTACCGGCGATCAAGAGCAGCAGATAAGTAATTGCTTGTTGAACTTTTTTATCCATTGCACTTGAAGTGAAGTTTTCTTTTTATACATTTAAATAAATTCCATCACAATGATTTCACTTGAGCACGTTTTTTTTTTTTTTTTTTTTTTATTTTCTTTTTTTTTTTTTTTTTTTTTTTNTTCTTTTTTTTTTTTTTTTTTTATTTATTTATTTATTTTCCAATAAATATTTTTTCACAAATTTTTTTTTATAGAAAAAAAATTACTACAACTGTATAAAAAATAATTTTTAAATAAAAAATAAATGTGAAAAAAAACACCGAGTCATTATAATATTTTCCGAGGAGATACCGGGAACAATATTCGCGGAACAATCGGTCCTGTGTAAGTTAAACAAACGCGACGATTTCTGACTTGCGACTGATGTAGGGGATGCTGCATCGGGGAACGTTTGCGCCGGCTTAACGCGCCTGCGCATACCAGAATCTTCGCGCATGTAGTTCTCCCCTAGTCATCCCTTAGTTGGCCCTCTTGGTCTCTTTCTTTCAGTTATCCCTGTACCAGTTTTAGGGATAAATGAAGAAACCCCGGAAAAGCGAGACGGAAAATTAGAGACTCTTATGCCACCCTTATTACTGTTTTTTCTTGGCCGCTTACACCCTCTCCCTCCTTTTTCCTCTGGCCTTCGTACTATAAGGGGTACATCGCGTCAGTTTCTTCGGCGGTGTATCTCAAACACTAAAGAGTTTCTCGGGGGAGGGAATTCAATAGAATTCTTGCAAACGAGCGAAGAAAGAGACTGATTGTACTCTTCACCGGCAATTTATATGTTAACTCAGATGGATTCGCTGAAAGTCATGCATATTATTTACTTTATTTACTTTATTCTCCGAGAAACTGCCCGGGTAATATGCTAATTTCTTAGTTACGGGTTAATGGTGGTGGCGACATTGATATTTTTACACTTTTTGGAAATTTTATTCACATTTTAGAGGCATAGGTTGTGATCAACTTCTCTTTGATGGTGGAGCTTTTGAAAGTTGTTTAATATTGCAATTAATGTCTCCTATCGTTGGAATTAGAAAGTTATTAATTTTGTCATTCATTTTTTAGTAAATTTTAATATGAAATCTGATTGAATTTTTTTATGAAAATTGATTCGGTAGCATTATAGAAGAGAAAAAAATTTATTAATACAGATTATTGATCTTAAGAATGATCAAAAGTATCCTCTATACGCAGAAATTTTTTAAATAGTCTTTGCGGCACTAAATTTTGAATACTAGCATTTAAACTTTGTATGTTTTACATACAAATCCTATGCTGACCGATGTTCAAGCGAACGTTTAATTAAATATCAATCGTACTTTTCTTAGGATTGTTTTAAAAAACTGAGAATCGCTAATTGAAGATATAACAAGTATTTTTTTTATCAAAGATAATGTAAATAAGCGGTATTGATTTTTTTATAAAAAATCTTTGAAGTTAGTGACTTTTGATATTTTACGTGAGTGGAAATGAGTGAGCGATATTCTGTAAAGAGAGACAGCACTAGTGCCTAAGAAACCAATACCCATAACCTGTTAGTGTATTTTTCTTGTCTAGGAACGTCCTTAATGTCTCCAGGCATTGGAATTAGAAAGTCATTTATTTCGCGATTCATTTTTTAGTAAATGTTTAGTATGAAATCTGATTGAACTTTTGTAAGATCATTAATTCGGCATTATAGCATTATAGTAGAAAAAAAAATTCATTAATACAAATTTTTGATCTCAACATCAATATTTTGAAATCCGTGAAAAAGTTTTCTGATATGAAAATATATTTACTTATCAGGTCATGTCAAAAAATTTAATATGTACAGATATGGCAACAATACTAAATTTGAAGTTAGAAGAAATATTGAAAAATAGAATGTTAAACGAATTTTGGAAAACTTGATTCTTTTTTTTTTTGCTTATGGAGCAAATTTATGTTACTTTTAAGGTTAAATTGTGAATCATGAATTTAATGGATTAATTATTAATATTCCATGGACTTAATTATTTAGCTTTCGAGCTTTGTTTTGAAACATATTCATAAAATATTTTCGCCCTCAACTGACCTCATTATTTATGAGTTATGAATTTAAAATCCACCAACCATATGCTAACTATTATTAATAATATAAAACATACTTGTTAATAATTTACACTTTTTCTTCTGGAAAAATTTATTCCTCTGCAATTTTATTTTCTATGACTAACATCCTCAAAATTTCTATTGGGAGTCAAATTTTATAAAAAATGTTTTAATAATCTCTACGTATTCGTCAAAATATTCGCGCCAAATTTCAATCCTTAAATTAAAGAGATTTTGTAATAAAATTGTGAATTGCTAGAATTATTAAATAAATAAATATACAAAGACATAAATAACTCAAAAGTAATTCTAATTACATACCCGAGTGTTAGAAAGGTAATTCATACGTCGACACTTTGCGGCACAACTGAAGCTAAATCAATTAAACTTTTCACCTAACTCTTGTGATAGATACACGTAGGAGTGAAGTGTACGGAAACACAACCTCTATCTTAACTTATATCTGTATTCGTATATATTTATGCATATCCGAGGATTGAATTTAGGATTTGGGATCCAACTTTGAGTTGAAAATGGCCGCTACGTCGTTCATCTTTTCAAGAAGAGGAAAACAACGCTCGTACCGTTCAACATTCAAAAACTCCTTCCACTTTCGATATCGCGACTGCTATTCCGTGACGTTTCTTTTATTTATCTCCGGTTATCTTTTTGGTTAAATATTTATTTAGATTTGAATTTGAATTTGTGAGCAACCGAGCGGCCATCTATCACTCATGTAAGAGATTGCGATTTAATTCAAGATACGGGATATATATTTTAAAATTCTATTAATAAAAAAGGCATTTTATGAAATAAGGTATGTTTGGATTTTATTTTTTATTTTTTTTCAAGGGTAAGTAGTGCTGGATAGTGTCGTAGAATCAAAGAGTCACTCGAGGGTATATTGCGGTAGCTGAGCAATTTCCAATTATCTCCAGCTGGGGTGGAATGTCGACGTAACGTTAGTGCAAGCTTAACGGCTTTCCGATCTCGATTTTACCTCGTTTTCGCTTCTGTGCCACCTTGTTCTTGTTTGGGAAATATTTTTAAATTATCTAATCCGGTTATTAATACTGAAGATGGAATGGAATTTTCATTTCATCAATTCACATTTTTTATAAATTCACCGACAAAAAATTAGTTTGTCCAAGTAAAATATTATTTTTTTAAATTTTACTCTTACGTTGAGATACACGGAAAAAAGTGAACTGTAATAAGTAATAGTCGATTTATAATATGGAATGATCAACTGCAAAAAATTACCATTTTAAACAGTAAAATCGTGATTTTAACAATCACTTTATAATATTTATCATTTAAATTCTACAATTTATTATTTACATCGAAGAAAATCCTATTTCAAACAGTAATATTCGCTATGTCAAAGTCCAAAATGTTTAAGTATAATAATTAAGAATTTTGACTTTGATATTTATCATTTCGCACCTAAAAAATGATCGCGTGATATGTAAAAAATATAAACTACAGTTACTAAATTTCTATACAAGCAACGTCAATATTTACAAAGTAAAATGGTAAATTTTAAACGCAACGCTAAAAATCAAATTATAATTAGTGATTTGCTTGGACTAGTAAAATATATATTTAAAGAGTAGAATTTTTACAGTTTCAAATGTTAAATTGTCCGAGTGTCAGACCTTCCCCTTCTCTTCATAGTATAGACTATATATTGAAACGGCAATTTTTACTGTTTGAAACTGTAATTTTTTTAGATGAGAGAGTCGTTATTTACTATAGTGACAGGTACTAATCACATTTTCGATGTTAAAATATAAATTGTGGCTTTTCCACTTTCTACATTAAGTTCTGTAATATTTATATTTGTGCCACCCCGATGTCCGCTGTACTGTTTGAAACTATAAAAATTAACCGGAATCTAAGTGAATTTTACAGTTTACTTTTTTCCGTGCAATAATTAAGAATTTTGACTTTGATATTTATTACTTCATACCTAAAAAATGATCGCATGATATGTAAAAAATGTAAACTACAGTTACTAAATTTCTGTACAAGCAACGTCAATATTTACAAAGTAAAATGGTAAATTTTAAACGCAACGCTAAAAATCAAATTATAATTATTGATTTGCTTGGACTGGTAAAATACATATTTTAAGAGTAGAATTTTTACTGTTTCAAATCTTAAATTCTCCGAGTGTCAGACCTTCTCCTTCTTCTCATAGTATAGACTATATTGAAACGGCAATTTTTACTGTTTGAAACTGTAATTTTTTAAGATGAGAGAGTCGTTATATACTATAGTGACAGCTACTAATCACATTTTCGATATTAAATTATAAATTGTGGCTTTTACACTTTCTACATTAAGTTTTGTAATATTTATATTTGTGCCACCCCGATGTCCGCTGTACTGTTTGAAACTATAAAAATTAACCGCAGAATCCGAGTGAATTTTACAGTTTACATTTTTCCGTGTACGAGCAATATTTAAGAAGATATGATTACTTTTTTGTTCAAGTCATATTATGACTTTTTAAAATGTTATGTACTTTTAAAAAACAGGTACAAATTTACAAATTTTGATTTGTAAAATAAAAGTTGTAGAAAAATAAATTTTTATATGATTAAATTGTTTTTAAAATCAATATTTTAGAAGATATTGAATTTATTCAATTCAATACATAAAATTCTCTTAAAAATAATTTTATTTTAATAATAGAAGTATTTCCCTTTGATCAAATCTTTTTTTTCGTGTAATTATTGAAGTTAAGATAATAAAAAAAAATCTGAGTAGCATTAAAAATGTAAGAAAATTTATCTAACAACAACTGTTTAGTAAATAATATAAATGATTTAAAAAACAGTAGCAATTGAAACTTTTCAGTATCCTTTACAAATATCTTAAAGAAAAGTGAAACTTTATTTTCCATTCAATTGAACTTTGTTTACATATTTTTGTCCGGGTTGTCAGATGCGACGTAGAAAAGAAGAATGTATACCGTCAATAAAATTATCGGGAAAAGTAACAAAGTTTGTACAGCAGTACGATACTTAATACAATAAATGTGAAAAGAAAAACTTTTATAAATAAAATGTTAATTTTGGGTCATGCACTGGGATGTTACGTAGATCAAACTAATGTAAGAGAACAAGTGTGCATGAGACTCGGTACCGGGACACTTAAGTGGTTAGGTTATGTAGTAGAAGTGGAACGCTGAAAGGAGAAGGGGGAGAGAGGAGGAAGGAGGAGAGATCATTAGATTAACGCTCCTTGGACTGATCTTACCCAACACGCAGAGTAGATGAGAGCAGGTAGACTATAATCTAATAACGTAGTCTGTAGACAACAAAGTCTCTGAACAAGCCCGGCAATCTGTTCTCTTGTAGTTGTACTTTAGTTTACAATGAGAAAATTTTAGTAGAAAAGATATTATACCTTTCTGCAATAACATTTTCCCTTATTTGCAAGTCATGAATGCTTTTAAACATTATCTATTTTCGTAAGCTTATTTTTACTTCACCCTTTTCCTTTTTCCTCTAAGTATTTTCATGAGTATGACAATGATAACTATCTCAGGACTTTGTACTGGATTCAATAGAGTACAAACTCGTGGAAAGTTGTAAAGAACCGAGGCGACGACAGTTACGGAGAAATCTCTGTTAAGAAAAGTACCTCTACAAGACCGCAGTATATTTTCTAGGCTGCGCATAACTGTCGGGAAACGTGCGCTACTAAGAAAATAAAAAATAAACTCATAGAATAGAAGATAATCCACTTGTTTTTCTCTACTTTTTATCCTATTTTTTACATTATAATATTTTTATTTTTGGTAATGGATACTACTGTTACTGCTGTTCGAGGATATTGTCCTGAAATTTTCGTAAATCACAGTGGTGGAAATTCAACGCTCCATTTTCTATGCAATAACAACAAGAGTATTTTATTGTTACTTCTCGGGGAAGTTTCTAGTAAAAATCGAAAAATTCAATTGAATTTTTCAAGTTTGGAAAATTTGTCGGAAAATCTCTTGACTATTTTTTACTTTTTCAAAATTATTTTGGGGAATCTTTCAGAATATCATTCGGAAAATTACTAAGAAAATTTATTCAAATTTTCGTTTGTTCAGGAAAATTCTTGAATTAATACACAGAAAGAAAAATTTCTTGATTGGAGAGCAAAATTTTTGGCTTAAGAAAATTTTCGGGTGCCTGAAGGAAGACCGAAGTCGTGTTGGCTGAAGTAAAAATTTTTCTTGAAATTCTATTCTGGGTGGAAGTATTTTTTTCTTAATTCTATCATAAATACTTGATACAATAAATTTTTATATTTGATCAAGATTTTTAGATACTTTAGGGAAGCAGCGCCACCTACTTCAGCTGAGAAAAAAATTTTCTCACCTTGAGAAAATTTTTCTCTTGAATTTTTGATACCCTTTTTATATTATTTCAGCGTGCAATTACGCATATTGAATAAAAAAAAAACGATGAAATATTATTTGATCTTGCCATTTGACATGTTAATCAATAAAAATATTCATGAAAATTTACTTCTATCTTTATATTTAATTTTTTGGAGCAAGAGAGAAATTTTCTCAAGACAAGAAAATTTACTTCTATCAAGAACTAAATTTTTTGGAGCAGGATCTTACGGAAAATTATTAAGAAAATCCATACAAAAATTTTGTCAACTTTGTTCTTACCTTTAACGAACTGCATTGATGATTATTCTCGGAAAATCTCTCGAACACTATCCTAGAAAAAAATGTTTTTGTTAAAATGAAAATCATTTTTTAAAAAACATAAAAATCTCTATTATTTATATACTTGTGATTGAAAAATAGTTTACTTTTCATACTATGGAATAATAGAATTTTTTTTATTCAACATAAAAACCAGGAAACATTCTACGAAATAGTATTTCGTAATACTCTTCGCCATTTTTATCATTATTGATGGTCATAAAGCCTAGGTAAATCGATTTTTCGCGAGTGGTATATGGACAGAGCAGAGCAGAGAGATGATTACGATAAAACGCTCAGCGTTGACGTTTGTCCTCTGACACAGCTCCAAAAATTGCAATCTCGAAAAATCTGCTTTTATACTTACTAATATATATATATATA
>CAJNRD030001117.1:2824984-2842319 GCA_905319865.3 Cotesia congregata | reverse complement strand
AATTTTGCTTTATTAAATAATGAATTTCGTTAAATTGTACTGTACTTTCTTAACTCTTGATGTTTTTCAAGGTATAAGCTCATCCCGATGTTACACTCATCAATAGCTTTCATTTGAGTACCTACATCAATTTTTCATATATTTATATATATGTATGTATGAAAAATATATCAAAAATGCATGTGGGCACTCAACTGAAAGCTCTTGATGAGTGTAACATCGAGATGAGCTTATATCTTTAAAAATGTCAATAATTAAGAAATGACCTAGTATCTTTTCAACTACTGACATTTTTAAAGATATAAGCTCATACTGGAGTAACACTCATCGAGACTTTTCATTTGAGTACCCACATTAATTTTTCATATATTTATATATATTATATATATGTATAGATGAAAAATATATCAAAATGCATGTAGGTACTCAAATGAAAGCTCTTGATGACTGTAACATCGGAATGAGCTTATATCTTTAAAAACGTCAATAGATAAGAAAGTACAGTGCAATTTGATAAAAGACATTATTTAATAAAGCAAAATTTTATTTAGTTATTGTTCACAAGTCACAGCAGTCATATAGTGACTGCAAGGTTGCTAATCTTTTTAAATAACTTATATACAGATTCTTCGAGCAAGATAATCCTTTAAAGGGGCTACAATTCGATTGTAGTAAAAATAATTTGACTAACTGAAACCCATTTGAGCAGTACTCTGGGTCATAGTCATTTAGGAAAACTCACTTTGGTCCACTTCGAACGCGTTCACATGTATAGCCGTCAAGTGAATGCCGTTGCAAAAGAGGATTTTCGCTGGCATTTGCGGCCACTGCTAAAAGCTTTTTTTCATCATTTTCAAAATAAAACTGACCTTTTTTTTATCCAGTTTAATAGTAGTCGGTAAATTTAATTGAAATCTTCTCTATTCATTAACCAAATAATAATTAAATATTATTTTTAGCGATGATAATAGTAATACGAATAGTAATAGGTGACAGAGGAGCTGTTATTAGTACACTTAAAAGCATTCGAGTCATTATGGTAAACGCTATGAAATTTTACATAAAATTAATGGATGGAAATAGTGATTATATTATTGAGGAAAAAAAAATAAATAAAAATGGAAAAGCTAAAATAAATGACGGAATAATCAATGTTATCACTACGGGCGAATTGGCACGAATACTCAGACCATTTGGGTGTTAACAGTGCATAGGGATGCACGTAAAAGTGATTGTAAAACTCGACTCTTTATTTTATCCAATTATCAATGTTTCTCATGCGAATACGCTACTGGAAATAAAATATATATCACCAATGCTAAATCTTGTTACATTTATAGTAAAAATTTATCTTTTGAAAAAATTTTCAAGTTTTAAAAATCAACAATATAATATTCTATTGAGCTAACAAAATTATTTACTGACCTATATGACCATACACTACACAGAAAGAAAAATTCCTTGACTGGAGAACAAAATTCTTGGCTCAAGAAAATTTGTCAGGTCACTTTTTCTTAATTCAAATTATCATAAATACTTGATAAAATAAATTTTTATATTTGATCAAGATTTTTAGATACTTTAGGGAAGCAGCGCCACCTGCTTCAGCTGAGAAAAAAATTTTCTTACCTTGAGAAAATTTTTCTCGGGAATATTTGGTACCCATTTTATATTATTTTATCGTGCAATTATACATATTGAATGAAAAAAAATGATGAAATATTATTTGATCTTGCCATTTGACATGTTAATCGATAAAAATATTAATGAAAATTTACTTCTATCTTTATATTTAATTTTTTCGAGCAAGAGAGAAATTTTCTCAAGACAAGAAAATTTACTTCTATCAAGAACTAAATTTTTTGAAGCACGAAGCTGAATTTTCTCAAAACAACAAGATTTTTCTGACTTAAATATATTTTCTTGGATCAAGAAATATATTTAAAGCAAGAGAATTAATTTTGTTGGAATAAGTGAAATTTCTTGTCAAAAAAAAATTTTTTATTCGCTCAAGAAAATAATTAGGAAGAAAAACATTTTCTTGGCTCAATTGAACCTTTTTTTCTGTGTAATTAAAAATGAGGAAATCTTCTTAAACACTGAAAATCCTATCAGTGTATAAATTTTATTTCGTCCAATTGTTTCGGGAGCTATACTATAATATAATGGACAATGAATCATAACTGAAAGGTTTTATTCCCATTTCTCTTACTAACTAACAGATAAAAGCAGCACCCTTTGTCTTTGGATTAAAATTAGTATTTTTATTTTCAAAAGCTCATAAGCTACTTTTCGAATTGAATACTTATGCATTATACGCAGATTTTCCTCTATATATCGGGCATTAAACGCAGTATTGTTTTCATTTTAAGAGCCGTACAATTGTGAGCAGCAATTAGGATGAGAACTAATCAAGTTTCGCGGAAGATTAAAACTTTTTATTATTTATTTTGTTTTATGTGTAATTTTAAAAACCGACTGCTGTTCTTAAAATTTCGATTCTAGAGAGCAAAAATTTTTGTCTCCGTGTAAAGAAAAGCTCATGCTATTTTGCCACTCTCAATAAGCGCATTGTATAAAGCTTCAGATCTTCCAACCACAGCCTGTTTCCCGTCTACCCAGAATTCTCGCGGAATCGAGCCAATGTTTTTGTGTGCCATGCATCTGTGTACAATATACCCACTCAAGCGGCTAACCCTTCTGGGTACACCTAAAGATATTTCCTTTACATAAAAAATCCATCCCAGTTACTCTGTTTGTATCTATTATATCTATATCTTCATAAATGTTTTACTCACCAGAATTTAATAACCAAATAAAAATAGATACAACAGATATTTTTTTTATACATATCAATCAATGCAATTATTGTTGTTTGGAATCAAACGCTGTATGTCAAAAAAGTTTAAAGATAATAAATAAAACGGGTGATATGTGTGCGTAAAAATATTGCCGAAATAAAAAGCTCACTCGCGTTTCATGTAACCTGATATGAAATTTTTTATCCATATATATATGTATATATATGTGTTTGTGTGTTGAGACTTTTATCTGAGCGAGTGTAAAGTTATTTATTCTGTTCTGTTTTTTTTTTCTGTCATTATTATTATTATAATAAAAATTTTAAAATAAAAAAATTGCAAAAGTAATTCATGAATTTTTTAGACTAATAGAAAAAAAAATCTAATTGATTGAAGAACACTGTTAATAATTCTAAAGAGAAACAATTTTGTAGAAAATTGAAAAATTTCTTTATTATAATTAATTATTTTTTATAGAACTTTTTAAATTGATCGAAATATTTATTTAAAACAAAAACTGGTTTTGTCGAGGATTAAAATAAAAAAATTTGTTGAATATATATTTTTTGAGGGGGTAGAAAAAATTGTTTTTATTTTATAACTTAATTTCGAAAAGTTAAGTCTCTTCTTAGGAGAAGATTCAGCGATCATGCGCCATCTGTTGGAAATTTTTGAAAGTAATTTTCATCAAAAAGTTACATTTGTAAATTTTGAATGGATAGCTTGATAAACTTTATCTTATAGAATATTTTTTGGATTTGAAAATGAAATTTTTGAATTAAGTAATTTTTTTTGTGTGACCTAGCTCAATATGTGGATAATAAAGCAATGACGTTGTATTTTGTCCACTAATAATATTTTTAACGATATAAGCTCATCCTGGAGTTACACTCATCAAGACCTTTCATTTGAGTACCCACATCAATTTTTCATATATTTATATATATTATATATATGTATATATGAAAAATATATCAAAATGCATGTGGGTACTCAAATGAAAGCTCTTGATGAACGTAACATCGGGATGAGCTTATATCTCCAAAAACAATATTTAATAAAATACAGTACAAATTAAAAAAAAAACTTGCTAGTTTTTATTATTTAATCTTAATATTATAAAATTCACTTGGCAATAAATCATAAAATAAAATTCCGAATTTTTCCGGAAAAAAAATTTGAGAAATAAGACACGTGGACTCGGAAGTATTTGGACAATTTGTCACTTGCCACCTTGTAGTAACACAAAAATAATGGTAGTAAAAGTCTCTATAGATATAGACATAGCATTTACAGCCTCGTGAATAGAAGTGATGCTGGCAGTTGAGTAGTAAATGGAGATGGGAGTGACGACAGCACGTATACAGAATGAGGAGGAGGAAGATAGTGGGGAAAACGAATTCGTCGAGGCAAACAGTTTTCGTTCGATTCTCCAATGGGTATTAAATGCGGTTCGGTAGACCAAGAGTGAAATTCTGGTCGTACGATATAATGGAATTTTTTATTCTCTCAGGAAGTTCGAAAAAAAGTAATAAGACAGACCCGATTAAAAAAAGAATAAAAAAAAATGAACAAACGGAGGATTAAAATTATGGATCGTTATGAAGGTCTTGTTAGCGTACACTGAGGTGTCTTGATGAGAGAATTTTCGCGTTTAAATTGAAAAATAAAAAAAAAATGATAAAATTGAATTTAAAATAAAGTAAAAGAAATTTACAGAAAGAACTTGATTAATTCCATGAATTTTGCAATTAATTTTATCCGTACCTGTGCCCGTTTCCGACAACCCGGCTGCTGGGTATGTACTCTGTCTGATTAGATTGGGAGTGCACTACTTGTCTTTCCTAGCTTGATGAGATTTTTTCACGGTACAGATTTAAAGGAAGATCTCGATCTGAATTATCTATCCCGTATGTATATGCTTACGATTTTTCCCGAATTATTGCTGCCTTCATTTTTAATAATGCATAATAAAATGAAATTACTTCTGCAATTATTAAAATTCTGTGAAAAAACATTAATATCGATCATATGTGATGTGAGTTCATACGAGAACTCCATCAGAGTACCGGTAAGAAAAAAGACGAAGGGTAAACTCGAGCACTTACTCGAGGTGGAAGAAAAGATTAAACGAAAGGGGGTAAATTTAATCCCAAGTGTCGATCAATTACTTAGCCAATGGAGAAGGCATTTGCCCGGTTCCCGGTTTGTGCTGGCGGTCGAGATGCTTGAGTAACCAAGACGCATGACCGTGACAGGAGTAATAGAGTGTGCTAGTGTTTTAGTCAATCTGTAGCTGCCCGAGTAAGATAAGCAAGAATAATGAGATTCTAGCCCTTTTCGTTACCTCCGTTACTTTAAACAACTTTTATTTTGTTTCATTTTATTCCGGCTCAGATTACTGCTAATCAGTTTTAATAATATTATTTTGCTTCGCTTTCGAGATCAAAGTTCCTCGGGAGCTCATTTTTATCCCGTAACGAGGGAGCTTATTACCTATTTTTAAAATATTATCTCTGTTATTAAGTTTTTTGTGAGGAAAAAATGCGATCTAACAGGTTATTACTTTAACGAAATATTTGCTGTAATTATTACTATCATTATTCATTATCATTTTAATTAAGTTATTATAAAAGCAGTAAAGGGGTTTTTTACTTTGCTAGCGATGGAACTGCTGGAACAATTTACCTATGAAGGAATTTATTTTAATTGTACAGTTGGATTAAGTTCTTTGTTACCATAAAAAAAAAAAATTCATAAAATGTACAACAAAAAATTACTCAATATATATCGATAGAATAACTTATTAAATTTTAGTAAATTAGTTAGAAAATTAGAAAATAATTAGGAAAAAAAATATTTTCTTGGCTCAAGATCTAAACCAAGACAAGAAATTCTTGAAGCAAAACAATCATTTGTCTTTCCAAATAAATTTTTAGATCAAAAAAATGTCTCTTGAGTCAACATAAATTTTCTATCAGTGTGAATCTGTAATTCTTGAACTTTCAAGCATAGTTATCGAAATCTAGTAAAAAGTTCTTACGAAAAATCACAGTGTGAGATATTAAATGTGAGAACAAAATTTAACGGTTTAAACCATTTTATTATAAACTGTCAAAGGTTTTAAATGAAACCGTAATAATTGCTATAAGTCTCAGGAATAATCTAATTTTTATTTTTACACTAGAGGGACTTGGCTGGTATTTAAAACCGTAATAAATTTAATTTTTTCACTTTTCTTTTTTCCGTGTACAGTTAAGAAAATGAGATTTAAAGTGACATACTAGAGTACGTTGAAGAAATTTTTTGAATTTTTTTTTTCTTAAATGCACATCAACTCACTGACAGAAATCCTTCTAAAAATAGTCATAATAGCTCCGTAGGACCTCAAATTGTTGGTAAAACCAATAACTTACCAATTTTATAAAATCATTGATTTTCATAGCGGGAAGTTAATAAGAATGATGTAAATGACAGGAAAATAGTAAAAAAATGAAATTTTACCCACGATGTGACCTCTTACATATAGTGTAATTTGGTTGATGCAATAGAACACGTCAATCGATGACGTATCCTGAAGTTGACACATCCTTCTTTACTTCTCGACGTCGACAGAGTGCCGCTCGACGTCACTATTCAAAATCTCTCGCTCCGTCATCCTCCTCTCCCTTTTTCTCTCATTATCTGGCACATTATATATTTATGTGTACAAACTCTATGGAACTATATGCGAAGTACATATGTAAAGGAGGGTGTGTATATATTTATACACTATATGTATATATGATGTATGGAGTGTGGATGCAGAATGAATGTATAATGTTAAATGTAAGAGAAGAGAAATAGCGATCCTTAACAATCGTCTGTGCCGACATAACCTGAAACCTGAAATGGAAGTCTCTTACTTCTGCTCGGCCTTATTTCAAATTCGGTGGTTACAACAATCGACGAGTCATCGCCAAACGATTTCTATTTCTTCGTAAGGAATAGTAATCCTGCGTATACCCTGTATGTGTACCACGCGTTCCCTCTATACTGAGTAAAGTATGTGTTTCTGAGCCGTTATAGCAATTACTGTCTTCGTATTTGTGAATATAGATTTGTAAATCGTGTGCTAGAGCCGAGACGGATTTCAATTAAACCCTCAATAAGGAAAAGCGAGAGAACTGTTCAAATATTCTCAATTTACCGGGATTTGTAGCAAGTGTTTCAGATGCTGCAGTAATTAATCGTAGGATATATTAAGCGTATACTTCTTTTTTTTTATAAGGGAAAATTCTAGATACAGATGAAATACTAATGAATTAATTAAAGAAAATTTTTAAGAAAAAAAATCAACCAATTAAATTATTTTTTTCTTCGAATATTAAACCTTTAAAAAGTAACATTAAGTATAATGTTATGTAAAGTAACTCAATAAAATAGGTGTTTTTCTTAAATATAATTATTCAATTGATTTATCGAACAAATAAAATTAAAAATCTTAATTATTTAAGCTCGGCCTTTACATACAATTCTTTAAAATTTTGTGGGTAATTTTTTAAAATAAATGTCTTGAGAAATGACCAAGCTTTTAAAAAATTAAAAAAGTTTAGAAAATCCAAAAGTGCACGCCTCATAACGCTCATTCATTTTTTAGGAAAAAAATAAACTGTGGAATTGATTAAAAAAACAAAAAAAAAAAATATAAATAAGTAATTTCTTACGGAGTATTTTTTTTTAAATATCGGCACCCGTTTTTCTTGTCATGAAAAAAAATATCTAATCTAGGCTACTGATATGATATACGGACCCAGTTCATCGAATGCTTAAACTAATAAAAAAAGACCTGATCTTAATAGTCGTTAATAAACGCTGAAAATGACCAAGTTTCTATGTGACTATATCAAAACTAATCCTGACTGGGTTTAGTTATTGAAAATAGTGACCATTTGTAGCCTCATCCTCATCCTCACGTTTACCCCGTCTTCATTCGGGGATCAATTAACCACTGCGGAAGGTAAAACTATGCGCCATTAAACCCGTACACACTAAAATCCACAGTTAACACCCGACTGTGGGCCCGCAGCAGTAACGTACGTAGATTTTAAAGGTTTTGAGTTGGAAAGCTCATGGTGTCGGTGTAGTGACTACCAGTATGACCACAATTATTCGCAGCGCGCCATTACCGGAAACGAGGGTATGCCAGAACGGAGATAGAAATCATTTTCTCACGAGGCATTGTCAATTTCTCCGCTCCTGCGACGCTTTTACAACCACACTCACGACATTTTGTTTCCGGTATTTTCGGTCTTGCCCACCATATCCATTTAAAGTTAATGCCAACTGTTATATACACGACGCCAACGTCCATATTTTTTTACATTTTTTTTTTTTTCAAATTCTACTTCAAACATTCTTTTAATTACTCTTTTGCTTTTTCGCTTTCAGGTACCAGACGGATTTTTTTGACGTTGAAATCGCGGTATTAAATTTACTATTTATTTGCAGACGAGAATTTTTCTCCTCGAGGAAATTGAATGTCCAGTTATGTTTGTAATATGTCATGTACTTTATTTCTGTCATCCACTTGAGGTTTTATCAAAAATATACAACGTAAAATCAAGTTATTTTTCGTTCAATAATGATAAAAAAAAAAAAAAATAAAATAAAATAAAAAGAATACGCTTTGCTAGAGATATTGTGTAATTCGTTTAAATTACATGAGTAGACAGAAAATAGGGGAGTTAAATTTATTGTAAGAAATATATGCTCGTAAAGATTACAGTATAAAATTTTTATGCCGATGAATTTTCTTCACAGTTTTTTTATGTTGATAATTTATATGCCTTATAAAAAAAAATATCAAAAAGATAATAATTTAAAAATATTTATTAACATTTAGATAACTTTCATATTAAATGATTTATGAATATTTGTTGATTTTTGATGAATCGTTTGTTAATTAAAATTTATCAACAGTTAATTAATATTTTTTTTTAGTCGATAAAAAATTTTTCGATAAAACCTTTAATGAAAAATTGGCGATATCAGGCTAGCTGTGGGAATATAAAGCAATCTCTGGTTTGAGATAACTTAATATGTCCATAAAAAATTTTTCAACCGAGTTTAGTGCTGAAAATTCCCAACAGAAGGCGCATGATCGCTAAACCTTCTCCGTACAAGAGAGTTAATTTCAAAAATTAAGTTATAATGTAAAAATTTGAATTTAAATAGATAAAAATTTCAATGAAAAATAGAAAAATTACATTATATAATGGAAAACTGGAAAAATCACAATTTCAGATTGTAATTATTACAGATTTTTTAGTAAAAATTTTTCTTAAAATTCTATTCTCAGTGGAAGTAATTTTTTCTTAATTCAAATTATCATATAACTTGACACAATAAATTTTGATATTTGATCAAAATTCTTAGATACTTTAGGGAAGCAGCGACACCTACTTCAACTGAGAAAAAAATTTTCTCACCTTGAGAAAATTTTTCTCTTGAATATTTTATACCCATTTTATATTATTTTAGCATGCAATTATACATATTGAATGAAAAAAAATGATGAAATATTATTTGATCTTCCCATTTGACATGTTAATCAATAAAAATATTAATGAAAATTTACTTCTATCTTTATATTTAATTTTTTCGAGCAAGAGAGAAATTTTCTCAAGACAAGAAAATTTACTTCTATCAAGAACTAAATTTTTTTGAGCAAGAGGCTGAATTTTCTCAAAACAACAAGATTTTCTTGACTTAAATAAATTTTCTTGGATCAAGATACGTATTTCTTAAAGCAAGAAAAATAATTTTGTTGGAATAAGTGAAATTTCTTATCAAAAAAAAAAAATTTTTTTTTCGCGCAAGATAATAATTAGGAAGAAAAATATTTTCTTGGCTCAAGTGAACTTTTTTTTCTGTATATTAAAAATTATAATATTATAGCCCATACTTGATAAATTTATATATTATATTTAAATAAATAAATTCATCAACTTTTCTGTAGAGTGATTAGAAAAAATGAAGTATCCTTGATCGAAAGAAACAGATATTTAAATAAATGAAAAATATAATTTGAAAGTTTGGTAAGATTTAGTGTCCATATAAATTATTATGAAAGTTGAAATGAATTTCGTGTGGATACGGGACATTGATTTAAACGGTTAGAATCTTTCCACAAGAGCGCACGGGAATTTTTAAATTATTTCCACTTTTATTCACTTCACCCCGGATAAATTGAATTAAATATCTAAAAATAATCAACTGGATAAATTACTATTAGACGACAATATTATTTAATCTGCATTAATCCTCTAATAATTATCGAAATTATTGAACACTGTTCTTCAAATCATGTAAATAAATTAATAAAAAAAAAGATGACTGTTTTGTCAAGATTTATAAAGTAATTATAATTATATTTTCAAGAATCTCATCTTGTTCCACTTAACTCTCGAGTACTGTAAAATCTAATTACTGAATTTCGGCCGTCATTTTACTCAGACTCTGTCCCACTAATTACTTTATGTCATACTTTTATTTGACATATTTTTGATACTTTTTAATTTAAAAATTCAACTGAAGAAAAACTTTCAAAGATTGGGTAGTAAAATTTTCGAATCTCAGACGGAAAAAAACTTGAAAAGTTTTTTTAATTGCTAAAAAACACAGAGTCAAGGTAAACGTAGAGGTGTTGAGTTAAAGCACTGGTTGCTGATTGTTGGTTAAGGGTCCTGGTCCTCTTTGTGAGGAACTCGAGGCTTTGGGAGGTTAAAACGGAAAAAAGAGAGTCAGAGATAAATAAAATGAGAGAAAGGTCACAGGTTGGTTTAACGAAGAGTAGTTTGTTCGGTTACGTCGCCAATAAAACCACCATTTCAGGTCTCTCGTCTGGCAGAGGACAAAGGGCGGCAGTGCGTAAAGAAAACGTACAAAAGAAAGAAATAATCTATGTGATTCAGAAAATGTTATCGGTGTATTTTTATGATAAAATAGATTTTTAAGGTTAAATTTAGTATTATTGGAAAGATTTTGACCGGAATTTCTAGATTTTAAAGATTTTATATACTTTTTAAAGATTGCTAATTTATAATGATAAGTTTTCGGAGTAGTTATAGATTCCTAAAATGGTTCAAATTTTACGCTAGATTAAATTTGTTTATTTATTTATTATGTTTAATTGATTTTAATTCAGTTCTAAGTCATAATATTAATCTACACATAGAAATAAATTTTCTTCAAAATTTATTGTACTAGAAAATCGAGCGCGCTTTTGACAACATGTTTATAATCGACAATATGATTTATCATCATTTTAAATTAAAATTTTTACTTAAAATGATCTTAAAAAAATATTAATAAATGAGAAATTACATTGTATTTTGTCTACTGATGATATTTTTAACGATATAAGCTCATCCTGATGTTACGCTCATCGAGACCTTTCATTTGAGTACCCACATGCATTTTTTACATATTTTATATATTTTATAAATATCAGATATATATGAAAAAATTCGTGTGGGTACTCAAATGAAAGGTCTCGATAAGTGTAACTCCAAAATGAGCTTATAAAGTTAAAAATATCATCAGTGGGCAAAATACAACGTCATTTCTTAATTATTGGCATTATTGTAAATATAAGCTCATCCTGATGTTCCTCTCATTGAGACCTTTCATTTGAGTACGCACACGATTTTTTTCATATCTTTTATATATGTGATATTTCTCATATTTGTGAAATATATAAAATATATAAAAAATTCGTGTGGGTATTCAAATGAAAGGTCTCGATAAGTGTAACTCCAAAATGAGCTTATAACATTAAAAATATCATCAGTGGACAAAATACAATGTAATTTTTTTAATTATTGACATTTTTTAAGATATAAGTTCATCTTGATGTTACGCTCAACGAGACCTTTCATTTGAATACGCACACGATTTTTTTCATATATTTTATATATGTGATATTTCTTATATTTGTGAAATATATAAAATATATGAAAAATTGATGTGGGTATTCAAATAAAAGGTCTCGATAAGTATAACTCAAAAATGAGCTTATAACGTCAAAATTATCATCAGTGGACAAAATACAACGTCATTTCTTAATTATTGACAATTTTTAAAACATAAGCTCATCCTGATGGCGATTGCAGCGCCGCAATTCTCAGCAGTGTCAAAGTGATAGAAAGTGATTGCAGATTGTTAGTTTTTATTACTCTAAAGTTTAGCCGTGATCTAATTGTTTTTCTTTTTTATTCCTTTGATTCTTTTCTGGTGTCGAGTATTTTAGGAGGCGGAAGTGATTGACATGCAGCAGAGCAGGGCTTTTGATTTTATAACGCGGTGATGAGATATAGAAATGGAAAAATAAATGGAATAAAAATGAAGAAGCTGGAGCAAGTTGAGGGATAAAGAATGATAATAAAAGATGAGGGAAAAAAAGATGGTGAAAATACGAGTTCATACCCGGAATAATTCTATTCAGTTCATTTTGAGCGTTGAATTCGCACTCTGAAATTCTGCGCCTCTTCATTCCTCGCTCTAAAGGAAAGACAGAAATAGAGAAAGAGAAACAGAAAGAGAGCAAACGAGAAAAGCACCAGCCAAAGTAAAAGCGGAAAAGTAAGCTTCGGTAGAACTCTTTCTTTGCACGATTCTTTCGAGCGTCAAGGGTGAAGAACCACAACCCGCGAAAGCTCATACCTTTTTTCCTTCCTATACTTTTTATTCTAAGCTCCATGCTCTACGCTCGTGTTGCCAGGCCTTTCCACCACATTTTTGTTGCATCGAGCCAGAGCAACTTTTGTACGTGCTCGCGACTGACTATCTAATCAAACTCACACTTAAACTTTAATACCACCCAAATTTAAGAGATCTCGTGTTCTGTCTCGAGCTTAGGTAATAGAATTTTTAAGGTGATCTTCAGGTTTGTTTTTTATTTTTTTGATTTTCGAGAAAAGAAAATTCAAAATAATTTACGATATTAAATTTTATTTTTTCTTCACTGATAGGAGGATTTATTAAATAATTTTATTTATTTTGAAGTAGGTGGCGCTGCTTCCCTAAAGTATCTAAAAATCTTGATCAAATATAAAAATTTATTGTATCAAGTTTTATAATTCTATGATGTTAAAAAATCATTTATTAACAGTTAATAAAGCTTATTAAATATAAACAAATCCTTCTATCAATTACCACCATTATGAATTTTTTATAAAAAAATTCTATGAGCATTATAACTAAATTTTTTTTATATTTTTTTACGGTAAAATTTAAAGTCAGTAAATTTTTTACGTGAAAGTATGCAGTGATTACAGTGGAAGTAGGCGTCACTTTGTCCATTTGATGTCAAAATGGGGCAAAAGCTAGGGTACATCAAGTGAAAGCAAACTTAATCGGTTGTGACGGGCTCTAGTAACGTGTACCGAATTACAGGGACGCGTTACTGCTTTCCGATTAGCCAATGGATTGCCTGGAAACGCAATTCATGCTTTCCAATAGCCAAGATAATTGTACTGACACTTTCTAGTACACCTTCGTCACGAAACATGTATTAATGGCTTTAGTACGTACACACACACACACACACACACACACTTGTCCTTATAATATGTATAAATACACACACATAGGTACATGATATACATGTATAAGGACGTATACACAGCTGAAATTGATCGTAGAGCTTATGTGATAGGTTGATGCATGTCTTCCTATTCGCAAGGATAGAGAATGACTCCCACTGTTTCAGTAATGTCGCGGGGGACGATAGGGGGCGACCCGGACGCAATGTTGGGATGTTTTACCAAGTGCCGACTCGTGCCAACAGTGTCTCGTTATATTAGATTTTACTGTAAGCTCTAGGCGCCTCATAAATTTTTATACCAATAAAATCGTGACCGCTTGACAACAATAATCGGATACTCAATTCTGCAATCATCTTATCTTACAGTTATATTTATGTACTCTAAAAAAGGTGTCTTGGCTCCGGGAAATATTTTGTTTGTACCGATTATTTATATTTCGAAGCTGGAAACACTCGATAAGAAATATTTATACTGATTGAAAAATTTTAAACTTAAAAAAAAAATGACTTGGTTTAAGAAGATCCAAGTACCCTTCTACACGGGAAAAAATTTCTGGGAAAATTTACGATACAACTATTGTAAAGCTGGACTATACCTTTATTACTATTAATTATCAAATATTTTAGAAGAAAAAATAATATTTATTAATGAAAAAATACGATATTACTATTGTAAAAAGTAAGAGATGAAAATTTCCAGTGCTGCCTCTGTATCTTTCCAATAGAACTATAGCAAATTTTACAATAGTTGAATTGGAATGTCTCTCAATTAGTGTGAGTGATGGCCGTGCACAGCGCTAGACTCTGATTTTTTATATAAATGTTAAAGGACATGAGTCTTAGTTTACCGCGGATAGCCTAAAGGGAGAGTCTCTGGCTACCAACACAGAGTTCTGGGTTCGATTCCCAGATAGCACGAAAATATTTGTTTCTTTTTTCGATTACTGTACAGGTACCAATTCGTGCAACCTTCTATCTCTCTCCCTCCCTAATATTTCTTTTAAAAAAACCAACTGTGAATTTTTACAATAGTTGAATTGTAAAGTTCACAAACACATATTGTATAATTTGCTCTATAGTATACGACTTTTTAAAACTCTTGCTAGTCTTATTTGTTGGATAAAATTTACAATAGTAGATCTTAAAAAATACTAAATGAGAAGTATAGTCCACCGTTACTATTTTATTTAGTAAAAATTACAATAGTAAAATAGTAATAACTCCTTCAATTTTCTTCCCGTGTAGTTCACAGAAAAAAAAATTTCTTGACTGGAGAACAAAATTCTTGGCTCAAGAAAATTTGTCGGGTGCCTGAAGCAAGACCAAAGTTGTGTTTTTTTAATGCTTCGAATTATGAGTCGTGGAATTAAAAAGTCTAATAATTTTGAATCCACAGAAAAATTTTAATGACAATTTTTTTTAGTTTAGAAATTAAGAGATTTTTTGTGAAAAAATGTGGGAGCAAATTGTAGGAAATTTAGTTGTCTGCTTAGTGAAATTATTGTCGACATTATTCCACAAATAAGTACCTAGAAATCCAAAATGACAATCTGAAAAGAGTAGGGTGGATGTGGGGCAGAAGCCATCTTCCGTTTAGCGGTCACACGTCCTTTCCGTCCGTAGGGTATGGGCTGGCCTCTGCTCGGACAAGTACCAGAATATTCGACGAGGCGTTCTGCGACTTCCGCGATAATCCGAAGGGCTCTGAACGGAAATGGTCCAGGATCCATTGGGATAACCTTTTATTCATGTAGTTGTAAGGAACACGCTCTCCAAATGGGTATGATGAATGTGAAAAGCCATAGAGTGATTTTGATTAATATTCACCTCGACATAATTGTTATTTTTTGTCCTCGATCCAATAAATTTAACTCGAAATAGCAATTTGAATTTAGATAAGATGGAAAAGTTAATTTTAAAAAACTAAAAAATGCAAATGGTGAATAAATAAAAGGATCTGTCGGTTGACATCTCTCGAGGCGCCTGAATTTATTTAAATATTGATTTTACAATCGAAATAGAAACAAAACCTTTAAGTCATCGAATGCATACGTAATGTTGACTCAAGCTATTCCCAAAAGAAAGCTACTATACCTAGTACAGGTGCGAACTTCAACTGTTATATTAAATTGCCCTGTTACAACTCGAGAAAAATGTCACGTATCTTTTGTGCTTAGCAACAATAAGACAGAAAAATGGCGTGCTTACATTTCAGTCTGTACTTTGTTCAAAAATTCATTAAATTGCATTCAGCAAAAAATAAAAAAACTACTTCATTTAAGAAGGACATTCTCGAGAAAATTTCATTTTTGTTTCGAAATATTCTGTTTGAAAAATTTAATAAATTTACGAATAATTTTTTTTTTTAATTTTAGATGAAGAAATTTTTTCTTCGATCAAAAATATAGAACTTTTTAAAAGAAGACAATAATATTGATAGTTTTAGAAACTATCACTGATAACAGGATTTAGTTTTATTGAATAAGATTTAATAACAGATACTTAATGATTTAATAACAAACCTTTCATTAACAAATATTCAGTAATAGGTACTAAATTATTTATTAAAGCCCATTTAGTTCCACCACATAAATATTTAGTAGTATTTAACAAATGATTTATTGGTACTCAATTAATTGTTTATTGGTATCAAAGAAATTAATTTTTTAACTAATTTTAGCGTGTGACCTAACTTTTTAACTTGAAATAAATAAAAATAATTTAAATAAATAATTTTAAGTAAAAACATAATGTATTATAAAGAAAATAATCTCATTAAATTATATTTTTTTGTTTGAGACATTTATAAAATTCAAAATCAAACAAGTTTTTAACATATCAATAAAAGACAAATTGAAAAATCTAAACTAAACTCCACTGAGAAAAGACATAAATTGAAGCCATTTATTGGGAGTATGTGTGTTTTCAAAGGGAAGATAAATCTCCCAAAATCGAGCTTAATAAAATAATTTGAGTCAGTGAATAGGTTATGTATCACATAAACATTGGAATTAAAGCATAGCCATCTACCGACAATACCAAAGAAATATTTAGTAATTGTTACTAAATATTATTTGGTGGAAATGAATATTTATTTCCATGTAATAAGGCTCTGTTTCTATAAAGAAATCATTTATTAAACTGTAACAAATAATATTGATGGGTACAAAATATTTGTTTCTCCCAAATAAATGAATAAAAATTTTGTTACTAAATCAGTTTAGTACTCCGTACTAAATCCTTCTATCAGTGCATACATGTCCATATACAATTTTTCAATCGAAATTAGTTTTTAAAATTTTCAACAGATGGCGCATGGTCGCTGAATTATCTCCTTACTAGAGAGTTAGATTTTAATCCATATTATAAATTTATTTTTTAATGTACCTGAAGTTCCGAACGTTCATTTATGAACGAAAATCAAAAAAAAATTTTTTTTGCTCCTGAAACTGAAAATGGTTTTTCAGTTTCGAATAGAGACAGTGAGCCCTAAAAATTGATATATTAGCTCCTCAAAAACACAAAAAACCACCCCTCCAAGCCACCCCAAAAACTTACACTTGGAAAAAAAAAATTTTAAAGATAAAAATCCTTCCAAGGGCCCTTTGAAGCTGGCGATTTTTTGTAAAACTCATACAATACCCCCACATAATATAAAAAATCACCAAGGCATTAGCTGCCCCAGAACTACATAGAATCGGAGTCCTACATAAAATCGCCAGCTTCAAAGGGCCATTGTAACGATTTTTTCTGAATTTTTATATAATAAGAGTAAAACTTTGGGGTGGCTGAAGGGGAAGTTCCGGGGCAGCTAATGCCTTGGTCATTTTTTATATTGTGTGGAGGTGTTGTATGAGTCTTATAAAAAATCGCCAGCTTCAAAGAGCCCTCGGAAGGATTTTTTCTGAATTTATATTTAATGTCATAAGTGTTTGGGGTGGCTGAA
>CAJNRD030001117.1:2792192-2810572 GCA_905319865.3 Cotesia congregata | reverse complement strand
TATATATATATATATATATAAACAATCAATCCATTTTACATGTGCGCGATCAAATTGCGAGCCTCTATTATTTCATGACAATTATTAATTATTATTTATCAGTTATAGCAAGTTATTAAATACATAAATTTAATAACACAAGTTTATTATTCAATTGAATATTACACAATATTAAAAAAAAAATTAATATCGCTTAATAATATGAATTTAATTATTTACCAACTTTGTATTTACTGTTTATTTCGTTCGAATAATTTTATGTTAATATATTTATTAAAATCAATATTATATTTTTTTAAAAATAGAATTTTTTAATTATTTTTATTTCAACTTTGGAAAATTTTTTATAAAAATATGCAATTTAAATTACTCACCATTTTGCAGATGGCATTGTTTTTAGTGGTCACCTCCGGCAGATTGAGCAAGGATGAGTAGAAATCTGCTTCGCCGTAATGTCTTTCCTCACTTCCATTTGCAGTCGACGCCATCATTAAACATTTATTCACTCTTCCAAGCACACTTTGTAGTCTGTAAATAATTAATCTCTTATAATAAATTGTAGTAAGTTAACTAGTCATGATTATTTGCCCTTCTGATTAATTTATTCGCTTAGAGGTTTTTCATCATTTAATTAACCGATGTTGAGTATTAATTTATTAATGTAAGGGAAATAAAATTTTTTATTAGCTAAAAGAAGACTTATATGCAAAATTACTAACGACAGCTTTTAATAATCTATCTCAAGTTTAAGTTTGTAAATATTAGTTTATTTTTCTGATAAATTGACTGGATTATTGAACCATATTTTTATAAAATTTATTTTGTTTTAAAATCTTGTTGATAAATTTTGACGTAAGAAATGATTTATTAACAGTACAACGTTAAATTAAATAAAGATAATTAATTTAAATTACTGAAATTAACTTTTACTAGCAACCTTGCAGTCACTAGGTAACTTCTGTGACTTGTGAACAATGAATAAATAAAATTTTGCTCTATTAAATTAATAACTTTTGTTAAATTGCGTTGTACTTTTTTAACTATTCATCTTTTTAAAGATATAAGCTCATCCTGATGTTACACTAATCAAGAGCTTTCATTTGAGTACCCACATGCATTTTTGATATATTTTTCATATATACATATATATAATATATATAAATATATGAAAAATTGATGTGGGTACTTAAATGAAAGGTCTTGACGAGTGTAACATCGGGATGAGCTTATATTTTAAAAAATGTCAATAGTTCACAAGATACAAGGTCATTTCTTAATTATGTATCTAGAAGTAGAGCATTTTCGAATGCAGCCTAAATACTTATCATCATAAATAGACTATTGGTGAGAATGATATGAAACCATAAAAAGGGACAACTTCAGGTCAAGACTTTTCCAACGATACCAAATTTAACCATAAAAACCCATTTTATCATTTAAATACACTGTCCACAAAATTTTGCTTATTTTCTTAATAATATAGATTACGCAATTTTTAGGATTTCCCAGCAAATAGATTATCATAGAGAGAATTTATAAAAAAAATGCGACTCTTAGAAAATAAAAAAAAATTATTGATGTTATTTTTTTAAATATTAAAATTTATTTGTCACGTCAAATTAAAGAAAAAAAATATGTTAATTTTTGAATCTCTAAATACACATTTTGTAATTTTTAAACTAATAAAAAATTCTTCTATTTATTTTTATTCAATAAAAAAAACAAAAATTCACTTCGAAATGGGAAAGGGGAAGTTGTTGAATTAATTAAGAATCATCCACTCTACAAATTCCAACAATGTACAAAGCTGTGACCTTTATAAATAAAGCAACGTCACAAGTCATAACTCATGTGTAATTTTCAGAGCAACCTTCAGTGTACTGGCGTCCTTGTAAAACGAATTAATCATTCACGGTTATTACTTTTAAATACAAGTAATTTAAAAGTAAAAAAAGCGATAATAAAATGAAATAATAGCCTTTGAAAAATATAATACGACAGTCATACGTGAATGTCTTAACTATTCTCATATATTTCTCTCACTTCTGGCTTTCCATCCACAAAGTTTGTCTGGGAAACCAAGTAATTTAAAAAGTTTCTGCCCCATGACATACCGCGATAACAAATTATCCTTGGTCCATTATCCACAAACGCGATTATGATAAGAAAAAAAAAAGAGGGAAATAAGGAATAGGAGGAAAGATGTGAACTTTAATGCAGCAAACTCGTCGCCAGTTACACCAAGACGGTTAGAGGTACCAAAAGAGACGCCTGTTGGTGAGCATTGTACATTTTTTTCATCCACCATCCACCTATCATCCCAATAATAATAACAGTTCTATTGCCGTGTGGCAAGCTCCAAGTTAACCCACTGCCGAATAAGATGACATTCTTAGAATCATGTAATTTGAAAAATCGGCTGTAGTTTTGAAAATTTTGATTTCAGCCAAAAATGTTTAACACAAAAATTGTAGAGAAATAAATATTAAATAATTTTAATATTTTAGTTGCTTTTTATATATGCCGGTTAATTTTCACTGATCGATTCTTTTATTAAAAAAATTTTCTTGATACAAAAATTTATGTTCTTGAAAATATTCAAGATTATATATTCTTAGCTCAAGAACTTGTTAAATTGATTGAAATAATTTTTACTTTTAATTTAAATAAAGCTATTCTCTTGTTTATCTATTATTCAAAGATAAATATTGATGCTCTTTTCTTCAGAAATTAATAATTAATAATAATAGAATATTTGATCGTCATCGAATTTCTTGAACCAAGAAATTGTTAATTGAGTAAAAGTATTTTTTTTTCTTAGTGTTTTATACTATATATATGTTGAGACTATTTATTCGTCATGTGATGGGTCGAATATATTATAAGCAGTAAACTCTATATTAGGCGCGTACTTGCGCGCGCAAATTCAATTCTAGTCCTCTCTTATAATTCAGATGAAAAATGTGAAAATATATCATGTAGGCAAACTATTCGTAACGTGATTGGTCAAATGTATCATAAGCATGAAAATATATATAATTTCAAACTAACATTAAACGCGCGTAACGTATAATAGTTAAATAATAATTACAACGTTAGCGTGAGTCATTTTTAGCGATTGCCACTCATTGTTTTTAATTAATACTCAGATTAATTTTATTTAAAATATTCACTTTATATTAGAAGATAAAACATTGAAGTGATAAAAAAAATATATGTTCTGGTTTTATTATATCGAAGGAAGTAGTCATGGAAAATTACGTAGTAGCAGACTTCAGTGGATATATATATGATGACAAATTTACAATAAAAGAATTCTGCTATTGCAAATTAGACGGGATAGATATTCGGGTTTATAAATTGGTCACTTTGGTACCAAACGAGTTTGCATTGAGTCCCAAAAATAGAAAGTCTTATCGTGTATTTTATCTGAGGACTGGTATCGAGTGGTTAACTGGCGAATCAACTATTTCACACTTACTGATGGAAATTGACGATTTACTTTCAGAAAATATTGTTTATGTCACTCACGGAAAAAGTATATATTCTGGAATATATTCTGAAATATATTCCAGAATATATCCGAGAATATATTCCGAATATACCCCGCTTTGCCCGAGGAATATATTCCGGAATATATGGGCATGCACTCACTTGTATTCCGTTTTACTCAAAATTTTTCTCTGGTCTATAGTCTGGTCTGTCGTCAGATCTATAGTCTGATCCATCGTATATATACTGAATATATTCAGGTATATATAATTTTGAAATATATTCCTTGGGCAAAACGGGGTATATTCGGAATATATTCTCGGATATATTCTGGAATATATTTCAGAATATATTCCAGAATATATACTAGAATATATATTTTTTCCGTGGGGGGTAAGAAACGATTTGAAACGGAAACAACTGGAGGAATTTGTAGGCACGGGTTATTATCATAAAATAAAACTAGCCGAAGATTTTGGATTTTATGACCAAAATTTACCTTTTATGGAAGTAGTTCTGTTCACTCAAGGCGACTTCTTCGGTACTACTGTGCGAAATCTCATGCTATTAAAATGGCTGAGTGGTGCCGTGATAGATTTTCAATTAATACGTTTATCATCGATTTGAATGGATATTTAACAAACAATAGCGACTTCTTGCTGAAGGAAATAAGTATCGTAGGGTTAGATAGAACAGGCCAAATAAAGTACGACAATTTCTTGGTCGCGGATTTTTCAGCTTTGAAGAAATCAAGTGCTGTTAAAGAAGACTACAATCAAAAATATTATCAAAAGTATGGTATAAAGTGGACCGAGGGTTCCGAAATTGCTGAACGTATGAAGAAAATAATTAGAAATATTTTTAAGAGCACTCTTGACTTAAAGCGCGTGTTTATCAAGAATCAGATTTTTAAAAGAGAGTTGGAAAAAATTATTGGTCGATCCTACAAGATTATTCATATAAATGCGCTAGGATACAAAGAAAATCTTACTGATGAGCCACTGCCTACGCGGTGTTACTTTCATACGCTCGAAGGTGTTAATATGAATTTATGTGCCAATGTTAGCACTCAAAAAATGACGGAGTGGATTAGAAAAAAAATGTTTTATAAAAATAATGATAGTTTAACATCAGTAATACTGCGTGAATTAGATAAACGCTCACGGGATATAAACTACAATCCACGTCCTCTTCTGAAACTTATTTATAAAGATGAATGGGAAAATTCTCCTGGCGTAGCAAAAGGATTTGATCAAAGTGACAGTGATTAAATTTTAAATATTATTGACGGAAAATTATTTTAAAATTAGATGAAATTTAGAAATTATTTTTTTTTATTTTTTGTATAGAATTGATAGAAGGAATAATTTTACAATGTAAAAAATTATCTTTGTTTTTTTATTAGTGAAAAAAAAAATAGTTTTTATTCTTTTAAAAATTGTAAATTAGTAATTTTGCATAGTAAAAACTTGGGAGTGCAAAATAATTATATTATCGATAAAAATGAAGGAATAAATTAAAGTTACAACTAGAAATAGCGGAATTGGACGTGGTAGCGACAATTTGTAAGCTCACCGGCGGGCAAGTCGCAAGAAATTATGAGTCTTGTAATGAAAAAAGAAGTGGAAGAAGTTAAGAGAAAAGCGTATCGAGGTAAAAACCGGAAGTAGAGTTTCTTACGCGAAAAAACAAGGAAACAAGATGATGGGCAACTAGCTGCTGCTATGTTGAGGTTCCATTCCGCGACTGGAAGAAAACGAGAGAAAATATCGAATGGTTTATACCAACTGCTGCTACGGCAACTTTGTCGCTTTAGATTTTCTACCTCTTTCCGTTTAACGTTTTGAATTATTTCATCTTAACTTTTTAAATAATATCATTTCGTAGTATTTTTAAAATCGCATTTTATGCTTTTATAAATTTATCCGCTCGACTATTACGGATTTTCTGCTTTTAAAACCAAATTTATCATTATCACTATTATTGTTATTGTGTGCACTGTCAAAATCTGTAAATTGTAACATGGATTTTAATCCAAAAAATATCCGAGTACGGAATAATTTTCTTATCATTTATTTATCTGGTAATTATTTACAAGTGAGGTCCAGCCTATTGTTGGAAAAATTGGAAAAAATTTTGACTAATATTTTTGGATAAAATTTTTATTTTATCTTTTTTTGATGTTTTTGATATATATTTTGTTGAAAAGTACATAAAAAAACGAATAATTAAAAAAAAAAAGTGGAATATCACAATTTTCTAAATTTTTTTACTGTTCATTTTTGTATTTTATTTATTTTTTTTTTTTTTTAAAAAAAAAATAAATCAATAAAATCAAATAAAAATTTCGTTCAAAAAAATTAAAATTAAAATGGTGAAGCCCATTTGCAATTATAGTTACCATTAATTTATTTATTGAAGTGAATTTTAGTCCGAAAGAAATTAATTCGATCAAAAACCATCCAGTTCGTGAATATTCTAGACAGAAAAAAATTGAATCAAGTAAATAATTATAAAAAAATTCCATCTTTTTGATTCGAGTAGAAAAATTTGTAAACTAAAAAATTTTTTTTGGTTTAAGTTAATTTTATTTAATCCAAAAATTTTCCTTTTGATTCAAGACAATAAAACTCTTCAAAATTATTTTCTTGATTCGAGAATTTTTCTCTTGATTCGTATCAAGCTAATTTTTGTTCACTGTACAGTGTTATAATAATAATTAAAGATAAAGTTGACAGAAGAGTTATTGGATGGGTGATTGGACAACAAATGTTTTGACTTAACATTATTAACTAACGAGCAAACCTGTACCGAGGGCTACGGACGATTAAGCTTGCTTTGCACACGTATGTAACTCAGCAGCGCGACTTGTTCGTAACATGTATATGTAGGTGTCTAAACAGTAATATGTGTGTATGTAGAAGCAAACTACTGTAACTGAGGTACCAAGTACATAGTTACTAAGCCTATGTGCCCATCTCGATGTCCAGACATGTCAACCCGGGATTTAGTCAACTCACGTACGTTGATTATCGTGAAACTACGTATAATGTAATTCTGATGCTGATGCTGATGCTACCCAACTCTCTTTCGCGTTTTTAACACTCGATTAGATTATAACCCGATCTAGTTATCGGACGGATAACTTCGTTTTCAACACACTTTCTTTATTTTAAACTTCAAACAAATTTCGACGTAGATTGTATGAATTCTGATGAAGCGGAATGGAATTTCGATCAAATTTATACCAAATACGAACCAATCATATATGATACACAAAATCTCGATAGTAAAATGAAATACGTTCATTAATACAGTGGTTTAATTTTCAATGAAAAAAACTTTTATTTTAAAAATAAATGATTTGCTGTCACTGATATTTAGAATTTATTTCGGAACCAGAATATTTTTCTGCCTTCAAGAGTTCTTCATTTTCATGTGGACGAAAAATTTAATTACGAAACAATTTTCCTATTGGAAATTCTTCAGCAAGTTTAAATTCAAGAGCGCAACAGTTTCAAAAGTAATGAAAACGGTGTAACTTTCACATTGCGATTTTATGTGGTACGAAAAACTTTACGGAAGTTAAAGACTACTTGACTTTGATTGGTTTATGTGCGTTATTACTTCCAATAGACGCGTGATTAATTAAATTCACCGTTTATTAATAAAATAGAATTAAAATTTTTAAATAATTTATAATTTATGGTATACTAGCTGAGCGAGTAATAGCATTGCATTTTTAGATCTAGACTTGAAATTTAATTAGAGTATTGTTTTGACTTGTTGGAACAGATTCTTAATTCTATCGAATTGGCATGCACCTTTTATCCTTGTAATTATTCTAGCTAATATTCATTGTATTTTTCAATGTGCAATCATTATAACATTCCTGTGTCTTTCTTACAAAAGTGAATAATAATTGATATGAAAAAAAAAATTTGTAATGAGCATTGAAAGTTTCAGTTAAAGAAATTGCAGGTCTCATAAGTGAAGAAATCTGCCTAGTATATAAACATAACCAATAGAATTAAAAAATTTATTTTAAACAAATGACAATCGAATAGAATAAATTTAGTTACAATAGAAATTCATTATTTCTAAGTCAAAAAAATATAGGTTCCGAATAAGTAATCACCAACATATCATATGCTAAAACCTTCTCCGAAACACACTGAATCTTATGGTATAAGTATTTTTCCGATCGGTTCAGTAGTTTTCGCAGTATAACCGGACAAAAAAACCGGCTCTTCATTTATTAGTATAGATAATATAGAAGAGAAATTTTCTTTAAAAATTACCGCGAAAATTATAGTAGTCGTCGGATATTCCACAATTCCTGATCTAATTCCAATTTTTTTAATAGTTATTCAGAAATACAATGTACAAAAATAGGAAAGTACCATTAATTTTTGCTGCAGTGTACTGGTAAAAAATAATATGAATAATTTTTCTCAATTAAAAAAATAATTTTTCCGTGTAGAAAAAGAAGAATAATGTAATTTAAGATTATGAAAGTTCATCGATGATCGACATAGATCCATATACGGTAGATAATACTAACGCAGAGGTACTTACCACGATTATGCCCCTTAAATTCTTGAGTACTGCAGATTGAACTGAGCCGGCACCCGGAAAAGACAGAGGAGCAAGAGAGAAGACCGACATGTATATACATATCTATACTGATTCAAACTTTGCCATCAGCGCATTTCAGTCTCACTTACTGCACGCTATCCTCGGTACCCTGGCTCCCTTAGATTTAAACCGTAGAGATGGTCCTCAGGGAAACTCTCAAACACGACCAACGAGAGCTTTGATTTTGAGATAACTCGAAAATTCTATCCTCAATCCAAACTTTCCGGCATCTAAACAAAAAGAATAATAATTCATTTGACTTTAATTGTGAATATTCAATTTAAACATTTGAATTTTAATTTAAAAAAAAGAACAAAAGTAAATAATAATAACTAGCAACCTTGCAGTCACTATGTAACTGCCGTGACTTGTATGAACTATAAATAAACAAAATTTTTCTTATTCTCTTAATAATATAGATAATGATTTAAATTTTTTTTCCCCATAGATAATTGGTTTTAAAAAAGGTGTAAAAAAAAAATGAAAACATTATGAAAAATAAAGTAAATTTATGATGATGTAACGGGGACAAAGCAAATGAGAAGTAGACGAAGAGCTTTCAGGAGGAATCTAATTAACAACTGGTGAAATCTGATTAGAGTGGACACTGCCGTTGGCAATGGAAAGCCAGACAGAGTATGGTATAGGACACTCAACTCGTTGCACGCGAGACTTCATGAGAAATGAGAGAACACGAAGGACGTTAAAATATAAAGGGTTTGAGGTTTGTATGTACAAGTAAACCACAAAACTTATGGCACCCCGAGCATACAGAGAATGTGTCAAGAGTCGCTATAATTCCAAGTTATCGGTCTCCCTGGATACGAACAAATACATCCGACATATCTGACACTATTCATTTGTGTTTTTATCTTTTTTATTTTTTTCCTATACCCGCAGCCGTTTTATTTATTTTACTCTGTTTATAAAACTAATTTCAAATAACTATCTATTTTTTCGTCAGCAGATTGCTGTTTAAATGAAAGAGATATCTAGAGCAAAGAGAAACACTGGAATAAAATAAATAAAAAAAAATAAAAAAAACACGAAACGTTCGAAGGTATAATCGAATGGGTAGATGTAGGTTGATTACATTCCACCAAAGCAAATATACATCTATATATGTATATAAACGGATATATAGGAGAACAATTTATCTGAGTTTCTAACTAATTTCGTAGACACGTTAGAGTAACTGACTCGTCGAATTGTGTGCTTAATGTTTATTTTAGTTTTTAAATTGAAAATTCTCAATAAAAATTGGTTTTTTATTTTTAAATAATATTTATTATTATCTACATTATTAAGAGAATAAGAAAATTTTTGTGTCCAGGATAGTCATATGATAAAATCAGTTTTTTTAATTTAAAGAAATTTAGTGTCATTGCAAAGGTCTTGACTTGAATTTGTGCTTATTTAAGGTTTCATATCATTCTCACCGATAGTCAATTTATGATGATGAGTAATTAGGATGCATTCGAAAATGCTCTATCTCTAGATATACATAATTAAGAAATGCCCTTGTATCTCATAAACTATTAACATTTTTAAAGATGTAAGCTCATCCCGATGTTACACTCATCGAAAACTTTCATTTGAGTACCCACATCAATTTTTCATATATTTATATATATTATGTATATGTATATATGAAAAATATATCAAAAATGCATGTGGGTACTCAAATGAAAGCTCTTGATGAGTATAACATCAAGATAAGCTTATATTTGTAAAAACGTTAATAGTTAAAAAAGTACAGTGCAATTTAACAATAGTCCTTATTTAATAAAGCAAAATTTTATTTATTTATAGTTCAGTCACAGCAATCACATAGTGACTGCTTGCTAGTTATTATTATTACCCACACAGACAAAAAAAATAAATTAGTAAATATTTTTCTTAAGAATTTCAGTCTTGTTAAAAATTTTTACGTTTCTTAAAAAATTAGTTTTTTTTCTCTGCGCATTTCTATTGAAGCAATAATATTATCTTCAAAAACTGAAAACTCGTTTTCATCTCAATTTATCAATCTCATCCTCTACTTTATTTACAAATTTAATTAAATCCAAGAGACTAAGCTTGTGAATAATTATAACTTCATTTAATCGACACAAGGACTGAAGTATAGATATATATAAATTTATTTAGTACAAGTTTAGTCCCTTGTCGCGTGAGTCTCGGGTAAATTGGTGCTCCTCGCGGCTCGTTAGTTGGCCTGTTTCGTTGCTGTGTGAGCTTTACTTAAGACTCCGATCGTCATGCCTCGTCGCACGATTGGGATCACTTGTGTTTGTTCGTCAAGCAGAACCAACAAGCTTGTCAGTACTCTTGGATGTTAATACAATTACAAATACAAGCGTCATAATCTTAAAATAATAATTATTATTTGTAACAAAAAATAACCAAGAGAAATTTTTTTTGACTTATTTTTTTTAAATGGTGAATAATTATAATTAAAAACTCGCGGAACAGGAACACAATCAATTTTATTTATTTTATTTTCCGGTTGTTTTTAAATAAAAACCCCATTTTCAGTGTATTTAGGTGATGGTATATACGGGTGGTTTCGTAAATGAGAATTGTCCAAAGACCTTGAAGAGAAGTGCTGGCAGAATTGTCGGAAAGAGGGTAGATGAGCTTTCAGTAACAGTGGTACGGGGACTCCGTTTGTTGCCCGTACCCACTTCTGTTTCCTCTACTTCTGCTTGTGGTCCGCAGAGTAAAGGAAAAAAAAAATAAAAAAAAAACACAACGCAAAATAAAATAATAAAATAAAAAAAAAAGGGAAAAATAAAAAATAAAACAGAAAACTAAACTAAATAAAAAAAAAAGAACGTGTAATGGGAAACGAAGCATCTTTTTTTTGCTCTCTCATCCTCTTTTGGTTCTTTCTACTGTCGTAAAATCCTCAAACGATCCTATTGTGGCTGTGAGAATGCCACGGCGAGCCCCCGTATATTTTTCTACCTTTACACTGATCTATAGTTCCGATTTCGTTTTATATCTGCTTCGAAATAAGCTCCTTGTATTTTTTAAACAAAATAAATACAAAATGTCTAAATAAAGATTTGCAAATGAAAGAGAGTGCTCTGATATCAAAAGAACCTTTTTTATTTATATATAAATAATGTTGATTTGCTTCTTTATTGTACGCTTCTATTTTATTTATTTTTACAGCTTTTTTTTTTTTTTTTTTTTTTTTTTTTTTTTTTAATTTTAATAAAAACTTGAAACCTTTGCGATATTTACAGAGGATTGATTTTTTATGTTGTCTATTGTCGAGCGTTCGAGAGCGAGAGATTTCAATAATTTCTTTTTTTAAGAGATTATATTTTTGAATTTTATTTCTAACAAAGGGGACACAAGCGAAAAACGTGAAATTACCAAGATTGTAAGCGTTTCAAGGTAAATTATTTAAAAAAAAATTTTTTTAACACGCTTTTACCATACCTGGCGTAATATGTCCTTATATTAGGCCTGATAGAAGGATTTAGTCTTATTGAATAAGATTTAATAACAGATACTAAATGATTTAATAACAAACCTTTCATTAACAAATATTTAGTAATAGGTACTAAATCATTTATTAAAGCCCATTTAGTTCCACCAAATAAATATTTAGTAGTATGTAACAAATGATTTATTGGTACTCAATAAATTGTTTATTGGTATCAAATAAATTAATTTTTTAACTAATTTTAGCGTGTGACCTAAGTTTTTAACTTAAAATAAATAAAAATAATTAAAATAAATAATTTTAAGTAAAAACATAATGTATTATAAAGAAAATAATCTCATTAAATTATATTTTTTTGTTTGAGACATTTATAAAATTCAAAATCAAACAAGTTTTTAACATATCAATAATAGACAAATTGAAAAATGTAAACTAAACTCCACTGAGAAAAGACATAAATTGAAGCCATTTATTGGGAGTATGTGTGTTTTCAAAGGGAAGATAAATCTCCCAAAATCGAGCTTAATAAAATAATCTGAGTCAGTGAATAGGTTATGTATCACATAAACATTGGAATTAAAGCATAGCCATCTACCGACAATACCAAAGAAATATTTAGTAATTGTTACTAAATATTATTTGGTGGAAATAAATATTTATTTCCATGTAATAAGGCTTTGTTCATATAAAGAAATCATTTATTAAACTGTAACAAATAATATTGATAGGTACAAAATATTTGTTTCTCCCAAATAAATGAATAAAAATTTTGTTACTAAATCAGTTTAGTACTCCGTACTAAATCCTTCTATCAGTGCATACATGTCCATATAAAATTTTTCAATCAAAATTATTTTTGAAAATTTCCAACAGATGGCGCATGGTCGCTGAATTATCTCCTTACTAGAGAGTTAGATTTTAATCCATATTATAAATTTATTTTTTACTTTTTAATTATGTTTTTTATAAAACGGTACTTTTTACTTTTTAAACTAAAATTTATTTTTCTATATTTACATTTCCATTTCCGGTTTTTACGTGAAATTAATACGCGAAGACCAGTTTTTATTATTGTACTTTAACGTAATATTTGATAATTATGGTATCACAGGACAATTGTAACTAAAAGTGTACTCTATTAAAGTTTTATTCGTCGAAAGCGGAATTTGTGATTTCACGACAAAGCTTTGTGTGTTTTATGATGCTTCATATTTATTTCGAGGACAAAAGTAATATTAACAGAGAAATTTTTCATTTTATTTGTGTAATTGGAAAAAATGCACCGGAGTAGAAAAATTTAGGCTTGACCAGGTACGGCATTTAGACATGATTAAAAAATGAAATTCAAGTCATGCAAGCACGTTCGTTATTGACATAGAGTAACAATAAATTTTTAATTATTGGCCTTGTAATTGAATGAAATATATATGATACCGTATTGAAATTCAACCGGAATAATCTCTGCTATTGAAAATTATTTTCAGATACAAGATATTTAATTGTATGTTCCATAATCAATTTTCTGTGGGTAGGTATATATATATATATATACATGGATATTATATATCGATGGGTGTGCATAGTAGGGAAACGTTAGCCACTGTAGCTGCTGTAGAGGATTGGAAAGATAAAAAAATGGTAATATAGTAATTAATAAAAAGAGATAAATATAAGGATTGTCTGTCAGAATATGAATTGAAATTCAGTGTACGATGAGAATTTTCGAGTAGGTTAATGTATGAAGAGGGCGAAAAACCGTGTAAGTAAAGGCCAAAGTAAAAGCTCTAATTGGGAGCATGCAGCTCGCTCGAATATTATTTGCTCCAAGCTTATCGTATATATCACTAGTTTGAATAACTAGCGATGTTAATTAGAGCTGCGTTATTCAAATTTTAAAGAAAAACTTTCTCTGAATGACGTCCAAGTTTCGACCGCTGGTTTTTTTTGGTTCTATGAAAAATTGTAAAGGCTAAAGAAAAATTGTCGAGAAAAAAATTACGGTTTTTTAATATATCACTCAGGCGTTAATAGAAATATATTTAAATTTATATAAATTAAATGTAAATATTTTATTATCATAAATCATAAGCATATATTTAAATGTGACCGTATTTGAATTCATTTATGTCGTCTATTTATGATTTCGGGGTATGGATACATAAATGTGTGTGAATTTAGCATTTATATCAGCGAATCACATGAATTATCGATTGTCTCATCTGATTCGCCCCTATGTTCCCTTTACTATGTATATGTATATAAATATGAGAGGGCATTTAATCCTAGCATTAATTCGGATATTTGTTCAAAGTCACTATTTGAAATCAACGTCGGTAAATATTTGGTTACGTCGAACTAATATTTAATATGGAAATAACGAGCTGACCGATTGATTTATGTTATTAGTCATTAAATTTTTCACTTATTATTATTGTTTTTTTTTTATTAATTTTTTTATATAATTGCACGCCTCATAAGTGAAGCGGATGAGATTGTCCTCTACATTCGTTTTACAAAAATCAAGCGATTTTTTTTTTTTAACTAAAATTGTCTCTATTTATTTTCTATCGCACTTGTAGAACAATATTTACACATAAATGTCATGGAAAAACACTAGTTTTAACATTTGACATTTTTAAAAAACATTTTGCTTTTTAAATAAATAAAAAAAATATTCCGTGGATTTAAAACTAAGTCCTTTCAAAGATCACGGTCTAATTCAATGTAGTTTATTTATAATTAGCAATCTAAAAATCCACTAATTGTTTGTACATCTACACAGAAAGAAAAATTTCTTGACTGGAGAACAAAATTCTTGGCTCAAAAAAATTTTCGGGTGCCCGAAGGAAGACCGAAGTTGTGTAGGCCGAAGTAAAAATTTTTCGAGAAATTCTATTCTTAGTGGAAGTCATTTTTTCTTAATTCAAATTATCAAAAATACTTGATACAATAAATTTTTATATTTGATCAAGATTTTTAGATACTTTAGGAAAGCAGCGCCACCTACTTCAACTGAGAAAAAAATTTTGTCACCTTGAGAAAATTTTTCTCTTGAATATTTGATACCCATTTTATATTATTTTAGCGTGCAATTATACATATTGAATGAAAAAAAATGATGAAATATTATTTGATCTTCCCATTTGACATGTTAATTAATAAAAATATTAATGAAAATTTACTTCTATCTTTATATTTAATTTTTTGGAGCAAGAGAGAAATTTTCTCAAGACAAGAAAATTTACTTCTATCAAGAATTAAATTTTTTGGAGCAAGAGGCTGAATTTTCTCAAAACAAGATTTTCTTGACTTAAATAAATTTTCTTGGATCAAGATACGTATTTCTTAAAGCAAGATAATTAATTTTGTTGGAATAAGTGATATTTCTTATCAAAAAAAAAATTTTTTTTCGCTCAAGAAAATAATTAAGAAGAAAAATATTTTCGTGGCTCAAATGAACCTTTTTTCTATGCAATTTAAAATATCTAAATAATGCATCCCGTCAAAACCCTATAAATAATTATATACCCAAAAACATAAACCACCTTGGAGAATATGACACATAGTCTCACAAAATATTCCAAGTCCACTGAGGAGCTTAAACATTTTAATCTTCCTAACGTGGATGTTATTCGTGCCAGAGTAAGGCTGCCAAGCTTTGGGGAATATGGAATGTCGCATGGAATTTCAAAAGAGCATTCCCTGAGAAATATTCGACCGCGTAGGCATAAAACCCCCGTAGTAAATTCCTCAAAATTTTCCACCTCGTTAATTGAAAAACTATCGACAAGACAAATAATAATAAGAATAATAATAATAATAATAATAATAATAAACAAAAATTTTCTAATTACATGATCTGAATCGTATCTAGTGTTGATACATTTTAGATTGTTTGTAATTGCAGGCGTCTGGTGACGCATAATTCAACGTGGAATTTGAGTTTCAATTTAGTTGTACGAGCAGGTATTTTCACAGCTTCGGATCGCTGTTGCTGTTACAGTAGACTGTATTCTGTTCTGCAGTGTATCATATCCAGTGTAATACATAGATGACAGTTGTGTTACAACACGCAACGTTCCTCCGGTATGCAATATCATGTGTACCATGATACTAAACTATAGCATATGCTCATCAAGAGCTTTATCGTCGGGTAGGATCATTTTGAAATTTCTCGGGACGAAATCGTTGTACAGTATCTATTCATTAAGTAGATACTAAACGAGATTTCCATCAGTAATTTCCAGGGTAAATCTACCAGTCCTCACTACTGAACGAAACTACTACCTACTACCTACTACCTACTACCTACTGTCTCTCTGTTGTCATTTGCATATTACGCTCAATCGTAACGCGTATATCGTGAAATTCACTTCCACTATCCACTGAATGTTGTTCACTGTAACGCTGTCTGTATATTCTACAGCATACTATCCTTTCTCTGTCACTCGGACGTTAAATTATAGGCCTACGAGATTGTTTATTGCAAGCGCGATGATGATGACAGCGATATTTTTATTATTTATTGTTGCCAAAGATAATTTATTGTTTTTATCAACAATTATACACACGTAAGCTTGTTTAAATCTATAGTTATGTTTGTTATTAATTCTGGTTCGTTGAATTATCGAAAAATTTCATTACATCGATGAAAAGTACTTTAATCGCTTAAGAGGATTACTTATTACGAAAAATATTACGGTTGATTTTGTTTTAAAAGCTTTAAAATTATAAAATGGAAATAATAATACACGGAAAAAAGTAAAGTGGAATAAATAATAGCCGATATAATAAGTAATGATCAACTGGAAAAAATTACAATTTCAAATGGTAAAATTGTAATTTTAACAATCACTTTATAATATTTATCATTTAAATGCTACAATTTATTATTTACATGGAAGAAAATACTATTTCAAATAGTAATATTCGCTATGTGAATGTCGAAAGTGCGTTAAAGTATAATAATTAAGAATTTTGACTGATATTTATCATTTCGTACCTAAAAAATGATCGCATGATATGTAAAAAATGTAAACTACAGTTACTAAATTTCTATACAAGCAACGTCAATATTTACAAAGTAAAATTGTAAATTTTAAACGCAACGATAAAAATCAAACTATAATTATTGATTTGCTTGGACTGGTAAAATATAAATTTTAAAAGTAGAATTTTTACTGTTTCAAATGTTAAATTCTACGAGTGTGAGACCTTCCCCTTCTCCTCATAGTATAGACTATATATTTAAACAGCAATTTTTACCGTTTGAAACTATAATTTTTTAAGATGAGAGAGGCGTTATTTACTATAGTGATAGCTACTAATCACATTTTCGATATTAAATTATAAATTGTGGCTTTTACACTTTCTACATTAAGCTCTGTAATATTCACATTTGTGCAACCCCGATGTCCGCTTTACTATTTGAAAAAATTAACCGGAATGCGAGTGAATTTCATAGTTTACTTTTTTCCGTGTAATAAAAAAATTTATTTATGAAAAAAAGCTGAAATTTATTACAAATTACACAAAACTTTTTTACAGTATCAAATGGTTTATTAAATAATATCCCTAGATTTCTTTGAAGAGCTAGAAAGTAGCAGTATATTTAATATAACGTCACAAACAGTCGGAAATATAACCCCGAGGATCCTTGGTATAATTTACAAATATTTTTTCCACTCAAGCCTCGATGCGTTTCCTTTTATTGCTATTTTTTTTAAGTTTATTTCTTTAGCTCGCTTTTTCTGAATCACATAACAAACAATCAACACTAGACTTGAAATATGACTCGACGTCTGACCAATCATAGCCACGACTACTTTTATTCTTAAAAATTTAATTGATTGCAAGGTATTGACTTATATTGAATTTATATATAAATACATTTATATAGAGTTATAAATAACGATAAAAACGTCCTTTGTGCTACTTTTTTTCAACGATCAACTTTCATACCCGAGCAAATTGAAAGAGGATATGACTACGTGGAAAAATAATGTCGATGACATGAACTATCAGGTAAAGCACTCTGTGAAACTGTATCTTCATTCAGCTGAACACTTATTGGAGCATTTCTGTCGAGCAACAAACTTTTTTTTTTTAATTAAAATTTAATGACTTTATTAGTGGCTTCTCAAGTTTATAAACTTTTATTTTATATTCATAAAAAATGGTGATAATTGACTACCGGTAAATATTTTTTGGGTTTCACTTTTTCAAGAATAAAAACTTATGTACTGCAATTTCAAATGGTAGAATATGGTTTTCTAGTTATTAATATTTATTACAGTTTTGAAATTCAATAAAATTATGGATCGATTTCTTCAAAATATAATGTAGTAGGGTCATTCTATGTCAAATCGACCAATAGTTGGAATCGACCCCTTTCGATTTGGACGAATTTTGGTCAGAAGTTTTCTTTTATCATATAACGAAGTTCTGCCAAAGGAAAAAAAATAAAAAAATTTTTTTCAAAAGATATGCAAACTCAAAATTTCGCGATTTTTCCAGTTTTTCAATTTTGTTTTTGTAATATCTCGAACGCTAGTATAGATACAGGAATAATCTTTCATTTGTTTGAAAGGGGACACTTGGAGCTATTAAAAAAAAAATATTTTGGGAAAAAATTTTGAAAAATGCCAAATTTGTCAAATTTTGAATTTTTGAAAATCGTAAAAAATGACGGTCGACAATAAATTTTTTGCTCAAATATTTTTGTATACTACCTTGTACCAATCTTAAAAGATCCTGAAATTTTTGGAACTGTGCTTATTGTTTTTTCAACAAT
>CAJNRD030001117.1:2751786-2791594 GCA_905319865.3 Cotesia congregata | reverse complement strand
TTTGGCAGAACTTCGTTATATGATAAAAGAAAACTTCTGACCAAAATTCGTCCAAATCGAAAGGGGTCGATTCCAACTATTGGTCGATTTGACATGGAATGACCCAGTATCTATTAAAATTTTTTTTTTTTCAAAAAAAAATTGTTTTAACTTCAAAATAAATATCAAATTAATGTTGTCAATATTATCATCCATAATTATCAATAAATATTTGAATATCAGGAATGTGAACAAGATAGGATCATAATAATAATTACATGAGTTGCAATGCAATGTTGATTCTATATGTGTTGTGTTTATACTTTATTTTTGTAATAATATTAATAATTAACAAATCTATCAATTTTGTTAATTTTGTAACAATTTATACAACAAAGGCAAGTGTGCACTGATAAAAAAATGAACTTGACTCAAGAGCCAAAATCTTGAAGCAAGAATACCATTTTGAAGAAAATGATTTTCTTGAGTCAAGAGAATAAATTTTTGAGACAAGAAAAATTAACAATAATTTCTTGACTCAAGAATTTATTCTTTTAACTTAAGAAAATCATTTTTTTCAAAATGGTATTCTTGGTTCAAGATTTTAGCTCTTGATTCAAATTAATTTTTTTATCAGTGTGCAATGTAAGATAATGATTCTTGTAATTCGTATTATGATGCGTGAAGAAGGTCTAATAAATGACCTAAACATCGCAGAAATAATAATATAATTATTATTATGATTCTATTTTGTCCACATTCCTGATATCGAAATATTTATAATTATCAAAGTTCACTTATTCACAAAGATCAAAATTTATTTATATGAATATAATTTTTATTTTATTTATAACTATTCAAAAAAATAAAATCATAAATCAATTTGTTCAGAATATTATCTAGTTTTTCGTAAAATTTTTCAATATTCAAGATAAAAATTTTTCCTCACTCAAAATTGAATTCATAAGTCCCCGAATTAATAATCTCCAAAAATCGCTACTTCAATAATTCTTTTGCATACCGTATATATATTTAAATTCTATCATGTTGGCATAAACTTATAAATTCATCTGCTGCTCAATGGATAACCTTTAGCCTCTTCTTAACAAATATAGATAAAAATTCTCTGAATACGATGACAGTTCAAAGCAATTACAATATTTTAAAGTAGTCTATTTTATACTCTCGTGCAATTAAAATGAATTCTTCACTCTATATCTTTATTTTTTTATTAATAGTAAGAACAATTGAATCCCAATGCACAGATTGTGTCGACACTGTTGTCAGTAAGTTAAAAAAAAATAAACATAATTTTATTAAAATTAAAATATGAATTACTAATAAAAATAACAGAAAATATATTTTTAAGGTCAACTTAAAGTGCAAAAGCCCGAAGGCTACAAGTGAGTTCTAAAAAAAAATAGTTTATCTCAGGAATGTCAATTAAACTTTAACAAATGTTTAAAAAAATTTCAGACCCTGGGGCAATAATTTATACAAAGCTTACAATGTTGCGAAGAATTGGAACAATGCACAACAGACATGCCAAGGAGATAACGGAAATTTGGCTATCATAAATTCAAGAGAAGAAGCCCAATTTGTTCAGCAGCTGGTAATCAATGCCCGACCAATCACCGGGTCGACATATCCCGGTGGCTGGGTCGGGTTCAGGGACTCCGATGGCGGAGCTAATTGGCAAACACTTACTGGACAAAATTTAAATCAGGCCGGGTATGATGTGTGGTGGAGAAAAAAGGATAGAGCCGAGAAAAATAAATGTGGAGCAATTAAAATATGCGGAAGATTATCTACGGTTTCTTGCAATAATCTAATTGCTTTCGTTTGTGAGATTAAACCTTCAATTGATTAATTTATTAATAAAATTATTTAATGGAAAAAAAATTTTTAAATTGCAAAGTTATCTTTTAGAATCCACTAATAATTTAACAAGCTTGGCGATATTCCAGCGTCATAACACGAGTTTACTAAAACCTGAAGCGGCAAAATTTTCCCCAGATATTCAATTTCCTTAGCGACCGAAAAATGTCAGCCTCTGGCTATTTCTTGCTCTGATGTGTCGCAATTTTTACTTATCTGTGTAATGCATAGAATAAATTAAGATGTTGCGGTATTTACTGATAAAAAAAATTGAACTGCAAAAAAAAAAATATTTAATTAAAAAGAGAAATATTATCTTCGAAAGTTAGTACGGATTCATTTAAATTAAGAAATTCAGCAGTTTAAACAACAAAATCAAACTGCAGAATATTTTTTTAAGAAACATTTTGCACCGTATCATATCTAGTAATTGTATAGAATAAGAACAGCTTCTGGAGTTTTTTTTTCTACTCGATGCCGGAAAACCGAGGCAAAGGTTACTTAAAAGGGAAAAAATAGGTTAAATTGAAACGGTTAGTTTTCAGAATAGTAAGTGTGATAAGTCAACGAAACAGCGGCAAGTGACAAGTGAACGTTATTTCTGGTGGTTGCAGATGCAAAGTACCATAGAGCTTGCGGTTTAGCAGGCGACCAAACCGCACATGACCGAAAAAGAGGGTGAGAAAGTATGAAGAGCCAACCAGTACTACGTACACACATATCTAACCCAGTTATAAACATTACCTTTTATAATTATTATTATTATCTCTGTTTCAGTTCTTAATTTAAATTTAGTCATTTATTTTTCGAGCTCCTGAAACTGCAATTGAAATTTGGGTGAAGAAAAAACATCGATTTATGGAAAAGTTTATCGGATAAAAATTTTTTTTGTTACGCTAAAGAAGATCCAAGTACCCTCATAGTGTGAAAAATGATTATAAAAAAATAATGCGTAGAATTACTTTTGTTATGCATCTTAAAATTAATTTTTAAATTAATTAATAACATTTTTGAAGAAATTTCCAAAAAATTTACTCATTAAATAATTATTAACATTTAATTGACTAATAAAAAATATAGCACTCTGAATTATCGGTGTACACTTGACAACACCGCAAGAGTTTCCTAACCTTAAAATTTATTTATGTTTACTGTCTAACTAAAATGACTAAGATCTTCTAGCATTTAAAAATCCGCGGTTACTTATGCGCCGAATAACTGCGCAAGCGGTGTTGCCAAGTCAAATACAAGACTTTAAAGAACGCAAGTTCCGAGTGATTTTTCATAAAAAATGTAAAGTATCTCCGTAATACGTTCGGAAAGCTACTTTTTTATTGTTTTAATCGAAAGCTTATTATTTTTTCAATCAAATTCAATGAATATAAATTTTTTTTAAATCGTTAATTGCATTAATTTCTTAACCAAATACACGGCTGGTAGAATCTCCATTTATCTACATGTAAAAATTACAATTTTCAAACCTAATTATTTGACCAAATATCCCGGAAACCTAGTGTTTTTTAATTTTTTTTATTAATTATTATCAAAGTCTGCAAATTTTCTAAAATAATTTACATTATATATTGATATTTACAATACAAAACTGCACTGCTCTGATCTATGATTGTTTATATTTTTTTTTCTTTCTTCTTATGCTGATATTGTGTCAAATCTTTCATTTGAAAATGACTATGTTTATGGTTTTACATGTCGACGGTCTAATTAGCAATTTGGCTAACTCCATATTTTTTAGAAGGTGATTTTTCAACATTTTTAAGTAGTCATAATCGAATTATAAATTATTTGAATGATAATAATTATATAAAACGGGTTTTTAAAGTGATAATAAATTTTGAACTAATTATTTTTTTCGTACAAATAAAATATATTCTCTAAAATGGAGTTAAACAATTTGCTAATTAGAACGTCGATGTACTTTAATTATATTCATTTTTAATTTTGCCATTTGGCTTTTTGCTTTGGCATTTAAATTTGAATAAATAAATAAATTATTAGGCTACGTAGATTGAATTTACAAATTTTCAAGAAGTTTTAAAAATTTGACTACTTCACGTGGATCTCCTTAAAAAACAAAAAAAATAAAAGGGAAGTTTACGCCGTCACTAAAGTAATTAATCGGAAGCCCAAGTAATCAAATCTTTAAAAGAGAAACCTAATAAACTTTCGATCAAGGAAACTACGAGGGCGAGAAAAGAGGGTGGAGAAAGCTGGTAGTATCACCCGAGGGCATTATTTTCGGAGTCGGTTGTATATCGTGGAGTACCTAGCATTCGGCGCCTCGTTTGCTACCACAAGTACTGAGCCCGCGGAAGCCGTTAATATTCATATATTCTAACGAAGACTCAGAGTGCATAGCAGTTAGGTCGTCGACAACGACTTTACCGCAACCACGACAACGACGACGGCCGTGATTATTGTTCCGAAACAACGCGCTTGTCCTCGACTTTGATTTTTTTTATCCACCCCGGTCTCCAGGCTATTGTCCCTTTTCTTCAAGTCGCACTTCCATTCTTTACGGGCTACTTCCTGTATCGCCCTACACAATCCTAACACCCACCAAATGCTCTCTTCCCTCATATAAAATTTTTCTTCACACATATAACTGTATCTTCTTGTATATAGATATATATGTTGATGTTGACGGGGATGGTGAGTATCCAGCTTATATTCAATTGGCTTTTGTACCACAATGTGCTCGAGGAATCATCAATATATATGATATTGCTTTGGGATCAGCAGAAAAGAAAACGTTTCAATGATCCTGAAAAAAATGTATAAAGACCATATAAAGAAGGTCCAGCTTATCAAAATGACAAAGCTATATCGTTCAAATGGTCTGTGATCTTCTTTGAGCTTATCATTCCGCATAATAAGTTCTTTTATGTTTTATTATTATTATTATTTTTATTATTATTATTAATATTATCTATATTATTAAGAAAATAAAAAAAATTTTGTGTCCAGGATTCTTACCGATAATCAATTTATGATGATAAGTATTAAGGCTACATTAAAAAATTCTTTATCTCTAGGTACATAATTAAGAAATGACCTTGTATCTTGAGAACTATTGACATTTTTAAAGATATAAGCTCATCTCAATGTTACACTCATCAAAACCTTTCATTTGAGTACCAACATCAATTTTTCATATATTTATATATATTATCTATGTATATATGAAAAATATATCAAAAATGCAAGTGGGTAGTCTAATGAAAGCTCTTGATGAGTGTAACATTGGGATGAGCTTATATCTTAAAAAATGTGAATAATAAAGCAATGACGTTGTATTTTGTTCACTTATGAAATATTTAACGATATTAGCTCATCCTGGAGTTACACTCATCGAGACCTTTCATTTGAGTACCAACATAAATTTTTCATATATTTATATATATTATATATATGTATATATGAAAAATATATCAAAATGCATGTGGGTACTCTAATGAAAGCTCTCGATAAGTGTAACATCGGGATGAGCTTATATATTTAAAAACTTAAATAGTTAAGGAAGTACAGTGCAATTTTATATAGTTAAGAAACAACTTGTTTCTTGAGAACTATTGACATTTTTTAAGATATAAGCTCATCCCGATGTTACACTCATCAAAACCTTTCATTTGAGTACCAACATCAATTTTTCATATATTTATATGTATAACATATATATGTATGTATGAAAAATATAAGAAAATGCATGTGGGTACTCTACTGAAAGCTCTTGATAAGTGTAACATCTGGTTGAGCTTATATCTTTAAAAATGTCAATATTTAAGAAAGTACAGTGCAATTTTATAAAAGTTATTATTTAATAAAGCGAAATTTAATTATTTATAATTCACAAATCACGGCAGTCACATAGTGACTGCAAGGTTGCTAGTTATTATTATTTTCAGTAATGTATGATGACATACTGTCACTTGTTATTAATGCGATCATAAAAATTATGTTTTTAGAGGTTAAATAATACCTAATAGTTTATGCTAACAAAAAATGAACGAAAACAATACCAAGTTGTTAAATACTGAGACGTGTAATAAATTCACGTAGAAAAAGTCAAGGACGTTTACACGCGACTTAACGTCAATAAAATGCAGCAAGAGGAAGATAAACTGAGAGATAAGCCAACAGTTGACTTAAGACGGGCATATTTGGACGCAGAGACCAGCGATGAAGACCAGACTCCAATTAAAAGTAGCTATCTAATCCTATTTAATTAATAATATATAATAAAAGCAGTGTATAAAATTGTAAACTAATTCGCTATTAAAACTTTATAAATAAGCCCAGCAGATAGAATATATATATATATATATATATTGCATAACAATGCAAATTCCCGAAGGTGTTGGAGAATTTTCGATAGTTATCAACGTACATTTATAAACACAAGCCACACAACAGCACAGACAGCCTCGACGATACGAGTTTCAGGATTCGGTGTCAAGGTAACTCTCCGGGCGTAATAATGCAGTGGCCGGTGAACCGCTCGCAGTAGTTATACTAGAGTACACAAGCGCATTCACTGACAATTAATGCGAGTTTCCCGGGAGATTCCAAGCCGCCGGTTGACACGCCCCGCGATGTGCCACTGAGTTACACTATTTATACCGACTGCATTCATGTTAATTCTCGTATTACTTCCACATTAAATATATAACTACTTAATTAACTTTTCATTCAGATTACATGCGATAATCCTCAAAATATAATTAAATCTTCTCAGATTCTTATTTTTGTTTTCTTAATTCTTAACTTTATTTTATTGTTATTATGAGATAGTAAAGCAATAATTATTATTATTAAAAGTACTTTTGAAAGCTTAAAATAAAATGATATTATTATTTTACAATAATATTATTGAAGAAATTTAATTTGATCCTTAAATAATTATTGATGCTCACAAAAAATTTCACACATGGAAAAAATTAATCTATAAAATTCACTCTGATTCTGGTTAATTTTTACTTTTTATTTTTTACATATCATGCGATCATTTTTTAGGTACGAAATGATGAATATCAAATTCAAAATTCTTAATTATTATACTTAAACATTTTGGACTTAGACATAGCGAATATTATTGTTTGAAATAGTATTTTCTTCCATATAAATAATAAATTGTAGCATTTAAATGATAAATATTATAAAGTAATTGTTAAAATTACGATTTTACCCTTTGAAATGGTAATTTTTTTCCAATTGATCATTACTTTTTATAAATCGACGATTATTTATTACAGTTAACTTTTTTCCGTGCATCTAACCAGATAAAATCATCATAAAATTTTGCCATATATTATCTAAAATATAAAAATAATAAAAAGTCAAGTCGAGTTAGTTCTGGCTGTTGGTGTGACGCTCAGTTGGTCTTAATTTTTCTCAATTTATTTTTAATGCACAAAAGTTTCTCTTCAATTCTAATTAACAAAACTTTTTCAATCGCTAGGCGATAAGGAAATAGAAAGACCCAAGGAAACGTCACTGAGAACGACTTACGACCGCGAGGAACTTAAAAAACTGGTAAGAAAAATTCATCTTATTCATTGGGAATGTTGAGAGTTGAATTTCAAACGAAAAAAAAAAATCCAGCAGTATATTCAAATAATAATAATAATAGAAAATAAATTTTTTATCTAAAAGTTTATCCGAGTGAAAATTATGATTAAAAGTTTATAATTATTTTTACTCAATTTTTAACAGATTGGTTTTGTTAAAAATATGACAGCGTTATCAAACCTCGATGAAAATTATTGGAACGACTCGGCAACAGTTATTGAAGATATAGAACTATTTTTAACGAACACTCATATAAAAGTTTTAACTATTTTTTTTAACAACAATATTTTAACGAGTGACTTTAATTTTACGAATCTCAACCATCACGCTGGAGAACTCGCGTATTTTATACGCAAAAAAGAGCAAGCTTTTCACGCTGATACTTTTTACGAGGAAATTATTTTCGGAACAATTGACACCAGAAACATAGAAGCGACAATCATTGCACTCACAAGCGAAGTTCTTGCACCGATTTTTATGAATATTTACTCATGGAACAACAGTATCCTTTTTAGAATAATTAACTCGAGAACTGTGCATCAGTACACTGTGACAAATCGGGAATAAATCCGAAAACATCCGAGCGGAGTTTTTAGATAAAAATAAATTTAATTTAGTTAAAATATCATTAATGGTGTAAAATTATGAAATAATATTCAATTATATTAAATGTAAATATTATCGTACCGCAGAAATCTAAATTCAGATTTGGACATAAAAGTTTTTGAGTGATATAACGCAGACACGTGAGGGAGAATGAACGAGCAAACCCTCTGATCCACCGCAGGTTAAATGAGACCGTGATTACTATTTCGAGGATAACGTTACATTTTGGGTGATACAAGCCACTAGTAATTTGGTAGTAATTGGAGGCTAAGGGCTCTTGATTAGCTAGTTTACGGTGACCGTGAATAATTTAGTTTAATCATACAGCACGTGGTGCATTCCGTACTTTTGCCTCCAGGCATTGTCATGATCATCAACTGGTTTTAATATTATTTGACTACTGAATATAAATTGAAAATTTATCAATTTCAAAATAAGATTTTTGCTATAACTATTTCGAGTTTCTACATTGTATGTTCCTTTAAAATATATTTGAATATTACTATAAAATTAAAAAAAATTTTGGCATCAATTTTGTTTTAAATAACTAAAAATTACCGTTTTTTGCTCCTTAAAAAGTATCAAATTAAAAAATAACTAGCAATCTTGCAGTCACGATATGACTGCCGTGACTTGTGAACTATAAATAAATAAAATTTTGCTTTATCAAATAATGACTTTTGTCAAAATGTATTGTACTTTCTTGAATATTGACGTTATTAAAGATATAAGCTCATCCTGATGTTACACTCATCAAGAGCTTTCATTCGAGTACCTACATGGATTTTGATATATTTTTCATATATACATATATAAAATATATATAAATATATGAAAAATTGATGTGGGTACTCAAATGAAAGGTCTTGATGAGTGTAACATCGGGATGAGCTTATATCTTTAAAAATGTCAATATTTCACAAGATACAAGGTCATGTCTCAATTATGTATCAAGAGATAGAGAATTTTTTAATGCAGCCTCAATAATTATCATAATAAATTGACTATCGGTAAGAATGATATGATACCTTGAAAAGGCACAAATTCAAGTTAATACCTTTGCAATGACACTAAATTTCACCGGAAAACACCGATTTTATCATTTCACTGTCCTGAACACAAAATTTTTCTTATTCTCTTAATAATATAGATAATTGGTTTATAATACTAAAAATAATTCCAATGTAAAGAATTTATAAAAAATAATATGAAATGTTGAAATGGTAAAAACAACAGAATTAAATATTTTGATCTTAACATCATAAGAAGCATAAAGAAGAAAAGTAATAAAAAAATTCTTGGAAGTAAGTTTTAAAAAAGAATTTTATGATTTAAGAAAAAGTTTTGTAATTTATTCCTTAACGGTTCGACAACATGCGTAAAAGCAAACTTTGGTATGAGCTTGTACGGATTTCTGAGCAGTCTCACCGAGCAGAGATATAAAGCAGGGGGTTTAACCGTAATTTATGTGCCGATTGAAACAAATAATCTGACGGTGACAGAAGCCTGCAGCAATAAAGAGCTGATGGACCGGCTGGAGAAGCTCATTTTTCTGTGGACCAAACAAATAAGACTGGCGCTGTCAGAATCCGAGAGTCAGATAATTAATGCCCGGTTTACATGCATTATTGATGAACATAAATTCTGGACAACACGCTGTTAGTATTGCTCTTGTGTATTATGTATTTTTATTAAATGTTTAATGTTTAATATTATACTCGAAATTCAATTTTATACCTTTGTTCTCCCGGCATTTAACTGCGGAATAAAGGTAGACTAGACCTAAAGGTATAGAGGGTTAGAGAGTCTAAGCGGGAGATGTAAAGTGTAATATCCTGGGTCACGATCCTCATCCTTGTGAATTTGGGTTAACGCTCGTAGTTTCGCCTAAAGGCACTTCTGAAGGGATAAACGAGACTACGAAATCACCACAGGGATTTAAAGTGTCCACCGGGGGATATGCATCCGGTCATAAGCGCTGGGACGAATCTCAACTAACACTAACGCCATCAGTATTAACTATTTATCAACCTTATCATTTTCACTTTATTTATTTTTACCAACATTTCTTCATTATCATTTTTTGATTACTTTTATGAGCATCGAGTTTCAGATAAAGAAATTTTTCCCGGATTTATTCTATGAATTTTATGAATAGTAGGAACAATTACCATGATTTAATGAAAAAATTATTTTATTTAAGAATTTTTTGTCTTGAATTCTGACTCGACTCAAGAAATCTATATCTTGGTCGATAAATATTGACACTTATTGTTTGCAAAGGTTATTTATATTACCTTCAGTCGATATAGAAAATTCATTTACCGACGCTTATTAGTTAGAGGCGGCAATTGTTGGAACTATAAATAAGCTTTTGGAACCAATTTATAAGCTTGTTACCTTTATTTCCATTTATTAAACTTTTTGTAAAAAACATAATTAGAAAGTAAAAAATAAATTTATAATATGGATTAAATTCTAACTTTCTAGTAAGAAGATGATTTAGCGACCATGCGCCATCTGTTGGAAATTTTTACAACTAATTTCGATCGAAAAATTTTATATGGACATTTATGCACTGATAGAAGTATTTAGTACGGAGTACTAAACAGATTTAGTAAAAAAATTTTTATTAATTTATTTGGGAGAAACAAATATTTTGTACCCATCAATATTATTTGTTACAGTTTAGAAGACGTTACAGAAGACGTTTTGCAACATTAATTTCTTGAATCAAATAATTTTTTTTTCGGTATAAAAATTTAATTCAAACTTTTAACTTTAAAAGCTCATCAATTTACCTTTAACAATTTTTTTAATTACCTCCATAACAAATTACACTCAAACACGAATGTAGCGCTCAATATTTCTCCCTCTGTAACCCACTCCCATTACTCGGTAATAAATCAAACGAACGCATCAATTACACATTTAAAATAAAAAAAATAACAAACAAAAAAATCCCTTTGACAAAAATCAAAATACTTATTAATCTTTATTCTCCCCCAGGGACTAATTTGCGGGGACTGAATCACCAAATAAAAAGCGCACAAGTTCAACACATCCTGAGCATCCTATCACAAGCAAACTCTGGTCAATTGGAGCAGTTTGTGCTGCTGAATAATGAGATAGAGCTCCGTACAAAAGAAGCTGAGACAAACATCGAGTTTTTGGAGCTATTGAAAGCTCCTTGCGAGGACTTGAACGAAATAACGAAACCCGAAGACCTTCTGGAGCTTCTGCCAAAAGTTTTGCATGTCTTCCGCTACATTTGGCTCAACTCCACGTTCTACGGCGAGCGAGCCTATCATTTGATGAAAATGATCAACAATCAAGTGATAAACCTGAATCGCGGATTCGTCAACCTGGACGACATTTTCGAGCACAAGAAGACGCGCGAAGGGATAGAAATTCTTGAAAAGTGCATTGGAGCTTGCGAAAATTACAAAGATCTCTATTCGAAGGCAATTTTAATCATAAATCTATTAGCTCGTTCGTGTGCTATCAGATATAAGCAGAGTCTCTCTTTAAAATGATTATGCGGGTATCAACAAAGCGCCCGCAGTGTGCTGATATAAAGCTATCAAGAATTGTCCCTTGATCTTTCAAAGAGCTTTTTATTCAACCGTCAAAAGAGATCATAAACTGCTTCTTTATTTTATTTTTATCCCCTATCGTTTCTTTTATTCCCTTATACTCGTTTAGACGCTCTCTTTATCTCTTTCTCTCTCACGCTTAATAACCTATTAATGTGATCTTCCCTTTATTCCTTCGATTTATATGTTTATACAGTTTGCACAAGCTCACAGCGGCTTAACATCAAACGCTTGGGATTTGGATGACAAAGAAGTTTTTCACTACGTTGATATCTTCGTCGAGAGATGCAAAAATCTTATTGAAATATGCTACGCTATGATCGATTTTGCCCAGTAATTATTAATTTATTTTTTTTTTTTATAATTAATTTTAAAAAACAAAATTGTTTTAGACAAAACCGGCATTGTTTGAAAAAAGAAAAATAATTTTTTTAACTATGTGGGTGATTCTCTGTAAGGACAAAATTGTCCGACCAAACTATTTTTGATTTTATTAGAAAAAAAAATTAACAAGGGCTACAAAACTATCAGCTTAATGATAATAAATAAACAGCCAATTTAATTTTTGTTTTTTCGATATTTGTGTATCTTTTGCCATATAACATGACAGAGGACTGTTTGCCAGGGGACTGTTTCTTTTATCAAATTGAGAAAAATCAAGCAAACTATTTCAATTCAACTTTTCAAGTTCTCAATGAATATTTACATTAATTAGAATAATATAAAGACTTATGGATCGAATTTTACAAATAAATTATAAATAAAAATAGTTGCCAAGAGACTGAGTTTTGAAGTGGCCCAGACACATATTTCCAGCACAAAAGGTGTGTTGACACTAAATAAAATGGCGATAAAGCGCTAACAGCCCTATGGTTATTAACTCAAGGCTATTTAGATCCTTATAAACCTTACAAAAGGTAAAAAAACACGCTGGATTTTTTTTTAGCTTTGAACTTCTGGCAGAGGACTGTTCTTAAGACGCCTGGGACAAACTTTGGTTTAATGAATTTAATGAAACAAATTAATTTTCGGTACTTTATATTGAAGAAGATTGTTAGTTAACTAGCTAAGTTTATAAACATTATGGACAAAATTATATATTATGGACGAATAACTTAAAATTTAATCTTAAAATTTCCATTTGGGGAATGGGACAGTCCAGAGGACTGTTATTTCGGTAGTTTACGAATTTATAGCAAAAAAACCAAAATTTATTTCATTTTAATTTTCAATGCTCCGCATAGAAATGTTTTTTTACTTTCGCAATAAATTTTTTTTAGTAATAAAATAACATCTTTTCTAATAAAAAAATGCCTGGGACAGCAAAAAACATCCTTACAGAGAATCAGCTATTTATAATCGTTGAGTGGAGAATATTGTTCTTTTTATCCTTGAGTTTTATTTTTTTAATTCTTAGATAAATTTTTTTAAATTAATTCAAACTAAATATCTTGAAGCCAGATTGAAATTTCAAAAAAAAATATTTTCCAAATTAATATAGTATTTTTTAAAGTAGTTTAACTATCAAATTTAACTAGCGTAAAGCTTACCAGAAGCCAGACATACGACATAAATATTTAATTTCCCAAAAATAAATCAACTTAATCTAAATTCCGCGAAACTCAACAGTCTAGACACTGTAATTAAGAAGCTAATAAAAAATGAATAGTCAATAAAACGAGTCAGACACATACTCACATACGTTTAATTAAAGCGCAAGACAAATGCTTAGCAGCATCTAATTGAATATTTATTTAGCAGAGTATCTTTAGATGCGCAAGCCTTATATATATCGTGTAGCTGTGTATTGATAGCTTAATGAGTAAATCTCGTAGGTCCTATGGCATCTTATAAAGTTATAAAGTTTACCAAGTCATTGACGTATAACAGGCTTCTAAAACCAACAAACTTGCTTAAGGCATTGATAATATTTATGTTTCACTTAAGAATTCGAAAAGGACAACTTTTGATAACTATCGCAAATACAAACTTTAAATCATAGAAAAATAAATAAATAAATAAGTTTATTCGATTCTATTTGATAATTTTTTTTTTATTTTTTTTTTTGTTGACAAGATTGGATGAAAAGGCGGAGACAATCCGAGGAATTTTCAGTGGAACGAATGGCAAAGAATATGAGAGAGTTTGTAATAAAATAGAGAAACGTTTTTTGGTTTATTTACAAACACTGAGACTTAAAGCTCCGAAGATATTAGACGTTGAAGAGCCCACCTGGTATGACGACATGTTCGCATTCCAGAACGAGATGAAGGACTTGGAGATTACAATCGAGAACCTCGTGAACCTCGTGTTCAGAGACATGAATAATGTACATCAAGGCATTAGCAATCTCGCCGGATTTCAAATTTACATGAATCGAAAAAGCTTGAAAACTCTTTTTGACTCAATAATAACGAAAGTAAGTTCATTGTTTTTATAATCAAATACAATCGTCAATTTTTGTAACCTCATCCGCTTCGCTTTTGAGGCGTGCAATAATTAAATTGGTACATAATAATCATTAGAAATAAATTTATCTCTTTAGTTTAGTGTCGAATCTTTAGTCGAAAAATTACATATAGATCGTCAAAATTGACGATTTCCCTGAAAAAAAGTTCAGATATATTTTTTTAAATTGTTAAAATTATAATTAGAATTTTACTGATGTTCTCATTAATTATAATCATATAATTAAAGATCTGGCTCCTGTTTGCAAGCGACATCCAAGCAGTGAAACAAGAGCTGGTGGAGGAGCGAAACGAGAGCCCGTCAAACACTCCATATTTTTCCGGACGGGCACTAAGCTTGAAGCTGAAAAGCAAGCGATTAGAAGCGACTAGACAGCGGCTCTTGGAGACAAAATGGGCTGGACATTGCGGAATTAGTTGTAAAGTGTGCCATCAGCAGGAGATGTTGGTCGGTTCCATCAGTGAAACGATCTTTCGGCTCTATCACGAGTGGATGGATGACATCGGTGATAATCCAAAGAGCCGGTTGGATCGATACTTGATGCGACGGAGCGACGATAAGCCGGGACTGCTGGAGTCCAACCTCGATCCAAACCTTGTGAATTTATGCCGCGAGGCGAACTATTGGCAGAACCTAGGCTTCCAAATTCCCATTTACGTACAGATGATCTATGATAAGTGGGACACGCTACAGTTCGTTTCTGAGAGCGTCCTTATGCTTGTCCGTGCATACAATAGGATACTTGATGGTATAATACCCCATTGTCTTTCTAGTTTTAACGTTTTGTTTTTTTCCGATGTAATTTTACCTTTTGTATCTGTGTCTGTCTGTTTCCTTCTGAAGCTCTTTCGCCTCAAGAGAAGGCTTTTTTTCGGCGCCATATTACGGATCTTGACGAAAAAATTTACCCTGGATTATGCAGGCTCACTTGGAACTCTGATTTGATTGACGTTTACGTCAAAAAATGCTGCGACTTTACTACTGATGTAATTTTTTTTCATTTATATTTATAGTTTAAAATTTTGTAATGTAAAAAGTTGAAACTAAAATATTACCGAATTTTTAACTGAAAGAATAAATATGAATCGCATTCACGTAGCAACTGTCAAAGTTTTATCTAAACCACTTCTAAGCTCGGTATCTGAGCTTCTAATCATTAATTCCTCGCTTCCAAAGAATTTAATTTTGAACTTCTGTCTAAACTCACTCTAGAAGTACCTAATTCTGAAAACCGATTCCGAGAGGCTTGAGTTCAATTTCAGAGCTTACTAATTATCCCAATCTTCAGTAGTTCCATGTAATTTATAATTAAGATATGCCTGTCACTAAATTTTCTCCGTTATCTTGATTATAAACTAGTCAATTTATTGAATTCATTTTATACTTGGTTCTAAGTTATAAACTAAAGAGCACTAAAATAAATTACCTACTTATACGAATTTTAAGTTTGAAAGGACGAGAACGTTTTTATCGTAGTGAAAAACGTTCATAAAAATTTCAAAGACTATTTCAACTTTTCCAAAGCAAAATTTTAAGTCTTGTTGATAAATTTAGATCTAATACAGTAATTATTTTCTAGTTTCAAGAATTCTTAGATACTTACAAAGACGTAAACTCTGCAATTTTCCAAATCTGCGAAAAAATAAGCGTAACACCACTGGTGAAGTTGCAACCTAATTTTGGGTACTCGCTATCAGAATTCGAAAGTGAAATAAAAAACAGCAGGTAAATGAAACAATATTAATAAAAATAAAAACCAGTGAAAAAATTTTTTGATACGGCACCACGGAAAAAAGAAAACTCGAAAAATTATATTGTAAATAGTAATAAGTGTCCCGTCGTATTAGAAATTGAAACTGGAATTTTTCAGTTTTCATCCCGAAGCGCCACGTTACATTATATATAATGTAATTTTTCTTTTTTCCGTGTAATTTTAATATCTTAGCTATTCATGGCTCGATCTAATCGTACATGTCTATATCGAGCTATAGATTTGATTACTTAATTTCTGAAACTTTAATCTCTAGTGAGGAGACAATTTAGCGACAATGCACTCTCTATCGGAAATTTTGGACACTAAATTTTTCCGAAAAATTATTATCATGCCTTATATGGGCAAAATAAGTCATTCCAAGACATATCAAACCAGATAGATAATATAAACAAATATAAATGCAAATATATGGCCATATTAAGACATTTAAAATGGTATATAGAAGTATCAGACTATATAAAAAAATTTTTTCACGGAAATAATAAATTCCATTAAACACTCGCGTAATCTTCTGTCAGAATAACGGAGCATTACGCGAGTTCTAGTGGGTTGGTTTTATTATTTAAAATATCGTTTCATAAGAGTTGTTTTCTTGAAGGGATATCGCATTGAAAGAGCTTGAGGAAAAATACAGGGATATTATTAAATACCTCTTAGTGGTGTATGAGAGGTTTCAGTGGATAATATCCGAGGTAAGTATTCTATGACAACAATTGACTCATGATCCACCAGCCAAAAGCTCCTTATTCATCTGCTCTATTGAGACTGTTCCATCTATTCTACGACTTCCGGGAATTTCCGGGTATTCGTAATCTCTTCGGGATACAGAAACACGTAGCATATAGTATATAGGACACAGCATATACTTCAGCCAGTTCATGTCCTCCACACGCGTCGAGATAATCCTGTGAGACTTAGTGCCCTGATGCGATTCAACTCCAGTTGACAATTTTCCTAGTGGCAGACACTGGACACCATCGATTTCACGTTCTGCTGCTAACGCGATATACCATCAACCATGATATATATTATAGTGTATATTGCCAATCACCTACCAACACCTCTTAATCTAATCTTTTCAGAGCACCGAGGAATGGAAGAACTATCTGATTAACCTGGATAGAATTTTCGAGGAGAGCTTGCGATTGTCTATAAGAAGTTCGTTAACGCTCATGTTTAATGCATTGCACGGCGTCGATTCTAATGGCCCATCAACCCTCATTTTAATTGGCATTAATCTCCTCGGTAATGATGTAAGTGATTCACTTCGGTGATTACTAAGGTGTATAAAAAAAAATCGAAACTTTGTTTTAATTTAATTTCAACCTATTTTCTGGAGTTATTTTTACACTGTAAATTTTTGTTTGTTAATTTTAATTAATTTACATTATTAAAAGAATAAGAAAAATTTTGTGTCTAGGATAGTCATATGATAAAATCGGTTTTTGTAGTAAAATTTAGTATCAATGCAAAGGTCTTCATTTGAATTTGTGCCTTTTCAAGATTTCATATCATTCTCACTGATAGTCAATTTATGATAATACGTACTTAAACTGCTTTCAAAAATTTTCTATCTTTAGATACATAATTACGAAATGACCTTGTATCTTGAGAACTATTGGCATTTTTAAAGATATAAGCTCATTCCGATGTTACACTCATCGATACCTTTAATTTGAGCACCCATATTAATTTTTCATATATATATATATATATATATATATATATATATATCAAAAATGCATGTGGGTACTCAAATGAAAGCTCTCGGTAAGTGTAACATTAAGATGAGCTTATATCTTTGAAAATGTGAATAATAAAGCAATGACGTTGTATTTTGTTCACTGATGATATTCTTAACGATATAAGCTCATCCTGGAGTTACACTCATCGAGACCTTTAATTTGAGTACCCACATCAATTTTTTCATATATTTGATATATTCATATATATTAGATATATGGAAAATATATCAAACATGCAAGTGGGTACTCAAATGAAAGCTCTTGATGAGTGTAACATCGGGATGAGCTTATATCTCCAAAAACGTCAATATTTACGAAAGTACAGTGCAATTTAGCAAAAGTCATTATTTAATAAAGCAAAATTTCTTTTATGGTTCACAAGTAACGGCAGTCACATAGTCACTGCAAGGCTGCTAGTTATTTTTTAATTTTCGATACTAAATTAATTGCACATTTTTTCAATTTTAACAGTTAACTTTCCAACCTCCCCTCGACGAAAGCGCTCAAGTAATAAGTAGTATCTTCAAAACTCTTCTGGAACCTCTAAAAAGTGTCCTAAGATTCCCCGAAAAATTCAGTCTAGGCCGTTACGGAGTTTCCAGTCTCTGGCGAACATTCAGAGAAAATGATTCTCTTCTCCATTTCCAAAAATTGCTTGACAAGGAAATTGAAGTTTGTTTCAATTTTATTCAAGATTATCTAAAGACCTGGGTGCCGTTTCGCGATATTTGGGAAATTGACAAAAATTCCTTTATTGCAAGGTATCAAAACAAAGTCAACAATTATTCAGCTTGATTCAGAACAACTAAAATTTTGATCTTAATTCCAAATTTTTCTTCTTGAATCAAGATAATTTTTTTATCAATGCAACTTTAAAAAAAAAATGTCAATAATTTTTCCTCCTTAATTCAAACAAGCTTCGAAAGCTCAAACCCATCACCTAAATCCTTCGACGCGGAAATTAGTCGATACTCTGAACTAGTAAGTACCCTCCAAGCCCAAGAAACAATCGCAATGGTCCACTTCCTTTACATTAATTCCGACCAACTCAAGACCGTAATAACAGAGCATTGTGCCGAGTGGCAAAACAAATTGACGCGCCTCCTCTTAGACATGACTCAGAGAACCGTCGAGGAGTTCTACGCGTCAATGAGTGAAAACACCAAAATGTATCCAAAAATTTTGATATGTTTATAATTTTTTTGGTTAATTCACTTCTAAACAAGCCATGTGTTTGCAGAATAAGCAAAGAGCCAACAGACTTAATCGAGATGCAAGCAACGTTGCAATTGTTCGAGAGACTCCGGGCTGAAATTCCGTGGAAAGAGGAAGAATTTCCCAAGATACGAGAACAGTACCAGATTCTAGGTAAGCCCTGATCCAATCGGTTGCTGGTGAGTAGGGAGAAAGGGGGTGTAATCGATCGCGTTACTCTTAAGATACTCTATACTCTGTAGACTGTAGACTGTACTCAGTAGTGAGTAGGAGGAATTACCTGTGCCTGAAACCCTAGAGTAATTGCTAGTGCTAGGTCTTGCTTCTTCAAATCCTCCCCAATCTTTAGTTTACTTTTTTATTTATTTTTATTTATACTTTATCTCAATCCCATTCCAACCATTAAATCGAATACACTGGCTCTGCAGAGAAATATGAGGTACAAATGACTCGAGAGTTCAAGAGGAGAGTCAAGGAGCTTGAGAAGAGTTGGGATAGTTACGTTGAATTTTTGTCTAATTATGCGACGACAATTCGAGAGATTAAGGTAAAAAAAGTTTGAAAAATCTAAAATTGCACGCCTCATCATCTCATTTTCTATAATAAAATTGATACAAAAAATACTTTTAAATCTTTCGCGCCATTGTCCACCCAAAAAAGAAAGGTACTGCGCATGTATTGTAAACGAACCTTATTTACATAGATATAGATATACAAACGGTTAGTGGATTTTTAGTTTATTGCTAATTATAAATAAACTACATTGAATTAGACCGTGATCTTCGAAAGGACTTAGTTTTAAATCATACTGAAGCGTATAAAAAATAAATGGACTTGATCAGTTAAGTTTTGAGGCAGTTATTGTGTACCAGTTTCCATACATACATTTGACAGCCGGACGTCCACGGAATAATTTTTTTAAACATATTTTTTATTTATTTAAAAAGCAAAATGTCTTTTAAAAATGCCATAAGTGTTGAAACTAGTGTTTATCTATTACATTTATATGTAACTATTGTTCTACAAGTGCGATAGAAAATAAATAGAGACAATTTTAGTTCAAGAAATCGCTTGATTTTTGTAAGGCGAGTGTAAAGCACAACCTCATCCGCTTCGATTATGAGGCGTGCAATAATTAAATTGGTACATAATAATCATTAGAAATAAATTTATCCTTTTAGTTTAGTATCGAATCTTTGGTCGAAAAATTACATATGGACATATATGGCCATATAAAGCCACAATAAAATATTTTTATAAGCTTTATATTTTTATATTTTTTTTTGTTAAAATTAAAATAAAAATTCTACTGATGTACTCGTTAGTTATAATCATATAATATGTGTAAATATTGTTCTACAAGTACGATAGAAAATAAATAGAGTCGTGAGGCGTGCAATTATTTACTTTGAATTAAGCAATAAAAATTTTTCACAAGTATATTTTTAATAATTTCTTCTAAAAATAGCTGAATTTCTTCAAATTGAATCAAAATCAAAAATTATCAATTTTCAAAGCTGAAATTAAAAAAAAAATTTCCTCATGTCACGTTATCTTACGTCTTGTAGAAGCAAACGCGTTTATTTTTATTTATTCGAAAAATGCTCAGTATACATATCACGGAATTCAGCTCTGATTATTATGCCCCGATCGTACGGTGCACGGTCTACTCTTACTGGAATGCTCCTAACGTAGACATTTTTCCCACAGGAACAGTTCAAGTGCAAACTCTTGAAGCAGGCAGATGTATTTAAGGAAGACACTGTCGCGTTGCTAAATAGATTCCAGGAAACCGGGCCGTTCACCTCAGACTGGAAAACTCACGGTCGGTATTATTATTTATTTACTTGGGTACTTTTTTTCCGAAAGATAATCTGAACATTTTAGCATTTATCGGTAATAATATTTATAGATGCTCGCACTTGGTTGGCTGATTTTCAACAAGAGTTAACCAGATTGAAACAAGTTGGAGATGAGCTTAAGAGGAACCTCACTATTTTTGAGGCGAGTTTTGTCGACTCTGAAGAGCTGGATAAGATTGAGAGGGTGATTATTGATTATTATTTTGAGAAATTTCATTATTTGCACACCTTAATGCTTAAAGCTCTTTGTGTTTAAAAAAAAAATTTCAACAGGAATTCACAGCGATTCAACTTGTTTGGGAACTGACCAACAAATGGGACGAGTCATGGGAGCGGTACAAAACGGTCAACTTCTGGACAATAGAAACTGATGAAATGGAATCAGTCGCAACAAAGTTATTCAAAAAATTCACCCGATTGTCAAAAGAACTCCAGGTCAAAAACTGGCCAATAATTGAATCAACGAGATCAAGGATAGACGAATTTCGTCGGACATTACCGCTAATAATCGCTCTAAAAAACCCTGCAATGCGTGAGCGACACTGGGACAAAGTGAAATTGATCATTGGACAGGACTTTGACGAGTCGTCCGAGGAATTTACACTCTCTTTGATAATGAAACTAGGATTTCAAAATTATTCGGATGAAATTTCGGATATTTCGACCACCGCTTCCATGGAATTAAACATCGAACAAGTAGACATTTTTATATATTTTATAGAAAAATGACAAAAATATTTTTTTCTAATTATCTTTTAATTTGTCAAAGCACGCAAAAAAAATATCCCGTTGAAATTTTTTATTTTTTATTTGAATTATTAATAATTTTTGAAAAAGTCAATTTTTCAAAAAATAATAAGAGATCTTTTTTAAAGATCGTTTAATTTCTCATAAAAAAAATCTGTCAAATTGCTTAGTACGTTGCTTGTAGAATGAGATATAACGTTCTAAAATTTAAAATCCATTTTAATTTTATTCAAATAAAAATTTTGATTCGCGGCTTGAAATTATTAATATTAAAAGCTCAAATTTCAACAGACTCTGTATTGCATGCCTCATAAGCGAAGCGGATGAGGTTGTACTCTATACTCGCCTTACAAAAATCAAGCGATTTCTTGAACTAAAATTGTCTCTATTTATTTTCTATCGCACTTGCAGAACAATATTTACTTATAAACGTAATGGAAAAACACTAGTTTCAACACTTATGACATTTTTAAAAGACATTTTGCTTTTTAAACAAATAAAAAAAATGTTTAAAAAAATTATTCTGTGTTTGTCCGGCTGTCAAATGTATGTATAAAAACTGGCGTGGTCACGATAACTGCCGAAAAACTTAACTGATCAAGTCCATTTATTTTTTATACGCTTCAGTATGATTTAAAACTAAGTCCTTTCGAAGATCACGGTCTAATTCAATGCAGTTTATTTATAATTAGCAATAAACTAAAAATCCACTAACCGTTTGTATATCTATATCTATGTAAATAAGGTTCGTTTACAATACATGCGCAGTACCTTTCTTTTTTGGGTGGACAATGGCGCGAAAGATTTAAAAGTATTTTTGTATCAATTTTATTATAAAAAATGAGATTATGAGGCGTGCACTTTTAGATTTTCCAAACTTTTTTTGCAAAATGTAACGATCAATTAAAAAAAAAAAGAAACATCTTTTTAATTTTTTTTTACACCCTAACATTTTCGCAAGGTATTTCGTATTTTCGTCCATATCCCAGCAGAAATAAAAAAGTAATCTATCTCCGTGAGTGATTTAATCTCTGAAATTTCTTTAGGGCTTAAGAAGCATCGCTGCAGCATGGTCGACCCTAAAACTGGAAATGACACTTAACAAAGAAACTGGAATTTATCGATTACAATCAGTGGACGAGATCTTGCAGACTTTAGAGGATCACCAAGTCCAGTTGTCAGCAATGAAGTCAACGAGGTGTAGTAAAGCTCTAAACCTTCTTCTTCTTGTTTTTTTGTTTTTTGTTTTTTCATTGACAGAAGTAGAGTTGAGTAGAGCGGTTTTAGTTAAGATAAGAATAGAAGAATAAAGCCAGAAATCGATCACGGGAATAGAAGCTGTAATCTCGAAGCCTCTGTTTTCTAATTCGTTATCTTTTTTGGTCCCTCTGTACCAGGTTCGTCGAGCCCTTCGTAAACGACGTAGACCAATGGGAAGGGACTTTGTCAAGGATTGCCGATTTACTTGAAGTAATGCTTCTAGTCCAAAAAGACTACATCTACCTGGATAACATATTCCGCGCAGAAGATATAAGAAATCAAATGCCAAATGAAACAGACAGCTTTGATGCATTAACCATCCAATTCAAAGAAATTTACAGTCAAATGGCTGCAGCCCAGAATGTCATTCAAGCTTGTCACGATTCGAGTAAAATACTTTAAGGAGATTGTAACAGACACACAGCACAGACATTTATTTGAATTTATGTATCTTTCCGTTTTTAAGATACCATGCTTAGGCAGCTGAATAAACTCACCGATGACATGGACTCGATTCAGCGAGCACTTGAGAGGTATTTGGAAACTAAGCGTCATGTTTTTCCGAGGTTCTATTTTATTTCCAATGACGATCTTCTTGAGATATTGGGCAACGCTAAACGCCCAGATTTTATTCAGAAGCATATCAAGAAACTCTTTGGCAACATTCATGCTTTGAAGATATCTAAGGTATTGCCGGCCTTTAACCATTTTTGGTTTGAAATAAGAAGATGTTTTTGGTCTTAGATGATTACTGGGAGACATCTGGCGGAAGGAATGATCTCCGCTGAAGGAGAGTATGCGGGGTTCCTTAAAGCTGTAGTTATGGAGGGACCGGTGGAGAATTGGTTGTGCAAAATTGGTATACTTTTAAAGTTATAATAAGAAAGATCAAAAATTATACATGGATACATCAAGCTAATATGGCTTGGTATAACCAATTTTTATATTAGATGATATAAGGTCTTATCAGAAAATTTTTTCAAGGGTATATGTAATTTTTTGATCAGAATTAGTGTTGAAAATCGCCGACATAGGCGATTGTTGAATCTTCTCCTTACAACAGATATAATTTTAAGAAGATCCAAGTACCCTCATAGTGTAAAGAATCCCTACAATAAAAATACATGACAGTTTGAAGTTAGTCAATAGTCGAAAAAATGGGACCTGATTCCTTATTGGTAGAATATAAACCCTCCTCAGTTACTATTGGTCAATCTCCTGGTACGTGAACATATCAATATATCGATATAAATCGAACAGGATAAATTCATTCTAGAATTCCGATAGGGGGCGCGCGAGTGCGCGCCGTTAAAAATTCTAGTGTCTATAAAAAAATAATACGCAGAAATACTTTTGTTATGCATCTTAAAATTAATTTTTAATTAATTAACAAGATTTTTGAGGAAATTTCCGAAAAATCACAGTTCCTTATGATTTTCCATAAAAAATATAAAATATCTCCGTAATACGTTCGGAAAGCTACTTTTTTATTGTTTTAATCGAAAGCTTATTGTTTTTTCAATCAAATTCAATGAAAATAAAATTTTTTTTAAATTGCTATTTGCATTAAATTCTTAACCTAATACACGGCTGGTGGAATCTCCATTTTACATGTAAAAATTACAATTTTCAAACCTAATTATTCCATTAAATATCCCGGAAACGTACTGTTTTTTAATTTTTTTAATTATTAGGCTACGTAGATTGAATTTACAAATTTTCAGAAAGTACTAAAAATTTGACTACTTCGCGTGGATCTCCTTAAAGAGTCAAATTCTATAGTTAAAATTTTTTTTACGTCCCTGAAGAGCTTATCTAACATTGATTTTAAATTTAATCATTTTTTTCTCAATGCGTCATAACAATTGACGTAAAAATTCTGCAGAAATTCTATAAAAGTTGAAAATTAAAGTAACAATTTATTTTTATTCTCATATATATAGCCTAATATAACGAAATCAACAAATATCAGGGCTGATATAAAAATTGGTCATTCTAGAAAATTTTTTCACACACCATCTATACAAACTGATTTTCTCCTCAATACACCCTAACCTTTTCTTCAATACAACCGTTCGATTGAAGACGAGCTCATTCTCGAGCAATAACGAAACGAGATTACACATTGTTCGTTTCAGAAACGGGGATGCGAGAGTGTCTGAAAGAGGTTCTAAGAGAGTGTCGTTCGGCACTGAGAAAAATCCAGGATAAACGGGACAAGTGGGTGAAGGAGTGGCTGAGTCAACCGGGAATAACGTCCACTCAGATACAGTGGACAAGCGACTGTACACGAGCACTTGTACATTGCAAGTGAGTACGGAAATTCAACGGTGTCTACCTTGTATTCTACTGCTTCGGCTAACTCAATGGATCCACCTAGATGTAGATATATACATAGATACACATATACATATCTATATCCATATCCTTGTACATGTATATTGGCGTGATGGAGAAGAAGCTGGAGGACAAGTCAAGTGCAAGAGGAAAAGGACAGCAAGTTGAGACGTAGATGTAAATGTAGATGTAGATGGTCAGGTCAACCTGATGACTTAAGCGAGCCAGACACGGCAACTCTAATAAGAGAAATTTTGCATATTCTGCTTACCATCGTCCTCACTTGTTCTCCTCTTGCTCTCCTCTCCTCTCCCTTGAACCTTCGCCTTCGTCTTCTCGTCTTTCTTCTTCTTCCTCTTGTTCTCACACTTACTATGTTCAGAACTGTACTATTACCGGCCCTTCGTACGCTATTCTCGTTTGCATATACCAGAGATGCTGTGAATAATTTAACCCACAGCCTTATTCTATTCCGCTTGGCCTCTGATAAAATTCGTATACCCAACGAACCGATGAGAGAAAAATATCCCTAGATATATGTGTGTTGTGGTCGGTAATCCTACAGCACTATCTGATAAGCATTTTCGCTATCGTTCAATTCTGTATAATGAAAACAATTTTGCACTGAAAAAAATTACACAGAAAAAAAGGTTCACTTGAGCCAAGAAAATATTTTTCTTCCTAATTATTTTCTTGAGAAAAAAATATTTTTTTTTGACAAGAAATTTCACTTATCCCAACAAAATTAACTCTCTTACTTTAAGAAATATGTATCTTGATTCAAGAAAATTTATTTAAGTCAAGAAAATCTTGTTGTTTTAGGAAAATTCAGCCTCGAGCTCCAAAAAATTTAGTTCTTGATAGAAGTAAATTTTCTTGTCTTGAGAAAATTTCTCTCTTGCTCCAAAAAATTAAATATAAAGATAGAAGTAAATTTTCATTAATATTTTTATTGATTAACATGTCAAATGCGAAGATCAAATAATATTTCATCATTTTTTTCATTCAATATGTATAATTGCACGCTAAAATAACATAAAATGGGTATCAAATATTCAAGAGAAAAATTTTCTCAAGGTGAGAAAATTTTTTTCTCAGCTGAAGTAGGTGGCACCACTTCCCTAAAGTATCTAAAAATCTTGATCAAATACAGTCGAGTCGCGTTATGAGCCCTCCTTGTGTCTCTCTCTTATTAACGCGAGTCTGGTTAAAAAACAAAGAAAACAAGCCGGACTCATAACGCGATTCGACTGTATAAAAATTTATTATATCAAGTATTTATGATAGAATTAAGAAAAAATGCTTCTACCAAGAATAGAATTTCTCAAAAAATTTATACTTCGGCCTTCCTTCAGGCACCCGAAAATTTTCTTGAGCTAAGAATTTTGTTCTCCAGTCAAGAAATTTTTCTTTCTGTGTAAATAAGAGATTTTCTTCAAAATTTTACATTTGCTTCGAAATATTCAGTTTAAATTACTTCAAAAAAATACATTTCATCCAAAATGAGTCTATACTTTTCAGAATCGGTTTAAGTATAATGTTTGTTTTTGTATTTTACTTAAAAAAAGCGATTTTATTAAACGGATAATGTAAAATAAAAGAAAATGAAATTATTATAAGCTTTTTAAAATCGTATTTGTTGAATATCAAATTTAATTGTATCTTACGTTGATTAAATACTCCTGATCTTTAGATTTCAAATTTCTGAAGCCAAGAAAATAACTTTTGAAACAAGAAATTCTTAATCAAGACACAAAGATTCTTTTTAAAATAATTTTGTATCTAGGTCAACAGTATTTCCCTCAACTAAACTAGTTCTTTGAATAGTGCACTACCCTACCACAATTTGTAAACACATATATTTATACAGGTATACGTGTGTCTATATATTCTAGAGCGATGGAGTCTAGGAAACCACTAAGAAAACTACGAAAACGGCAAAATCAAACGCTTGCTAAGTATTCAGAAGCGATTCGTAGTGACGTTGATAAACTGCTGAGGATCAAGCTCAAAGCGATCGTCGTTATTGAAATTCATGCGAGAGATGTCATTGAAAAATTATATAAATTACGTATGTTTTTACCTTCTTTTTCCTCTATTACATCTTCTGACATTTAATATCACCGTTGGAAATTGAATTGAAGGGGTTTTAAATTTAATTGTACCTTTTTCTGATATAAAATACGACCTTTTTTTGGGTTTGAATAAATTTTTGTTCAACAGGATTTTATATTCCCTTAAAAAAGACCCCTTGAAAATAATAAACTTTGGGTAAATACAATAAAATCCTCAGGTTGTAAAGAAGTTACTTCTTTCGATTGGCTGTCACAACTCCGTTTCTACTGGGATCGCGGCCTCGATGACTGTGTAATCCGGCAAACAAACACGAGCTTCATCTACGGATACGAATATTTGGGAACTTCTGAGCGCTTAGTCATCACTCCGCTGACAGACAGGTACTTTTCCACGATATAAATAAATCTCCCCTTGTTTCGCGTAGAAAAAAGTTGATAAATACCCAAAATCATGTTAAGACTTTTCACTTGGGCTTTCTCTGGCTGGGTGTTGAAACAGTATCGATTTAATTCCGATAAAAGGCAGCAGAAGTGGGTAGTAGTTTAATTTATAGAAGAACCGGGACAATAAATCTAGAGTTGTGCATGGATCCGAGCAATTTGTTGGTATATAAAATGCATCTGGATGGAGCAATTTTGCATGTCGTTAATATTACGTTTCGCGAATACTCACTTAGGAGATTGGGATTGCGTCTTACAAGTCTCGGAAATGTCTTTCACTTTATCTAAGTTGGTTTATATTAAATCAATAGCCGAAAGGTAACTTTCAGATAAATGGGAAAGCATTTGTTTTTATTTATCCTTAGACTTGTGCTTTTGCTTATGTGTTTTTCTCTTTTATCCAGATGTTACATAACTTTGACAACAGCACTCAATCTGTACCGCGGCGGGTGCCCCAAAGGACCAGCTGGTACGGGAAAAACAGAAACAGTTAAGGACCTCGGAAAGGCTCTAGGTCTGAATGTCATCGTGCAAAACTGCTCAGAGGGGCTGGATTACAAAAGTATGGGGCGATTGTTCGCCGGTCTAGCGCAAACTGGTGCTTGGGGTTGCTTCGATGAGTTCAACAGGTTGTATTTTAACGGCCTAATATCTCTGGGACGAGCTATAGAGTGTGTAATACCCTTTGTAGGATCAATATCGAAGTGCTGTCGGTTGTCGCCCAGCAAATTCTCTCCATCCTTACGGCACTTGCTCAGAAGTTAACGAGATTTATCTTTGAGGGCAAGGATATTTCCCTTGTTCGAACCACCGGAATTTTCATCACCATGAACCCTGGCTACGCCGGAAGAACAGAATTGCCTGACAATCTTAAATCCATGTTTAGACCAATCTCCATGATGGTTCCCGACAGCGCTATCATTGCCGAGATAAATCTTTTTGGAGAGGGATTTGAGGACACGAGAATTCTAGCCAGAAAGGTATCATTTTGCTATATTGTTATTGTTATTATTATTATTATTGCTTCCGTCGAGACGATTATTGATCAATTATGCTGTCAACTTACTGTGACATCCAATTATGATGCAAATTAATGATAATTTATCATACATTATCATTTTCAAGTATTGGCTTTTCGATTAGTCGCTTCGACAGATTTATATTTTATTTAGCCGTCCGTTATTAAATGGCTAGACACTTTTTTATCATAATGAAAGATTCATGCGATTTCATTATAAATTTTCAATCTTTTTGGCAATTGTTAATATTTCATTTAATAAAAAATAACTTGGTTGAAAAAAAAATATTTTTTTAATAAATTATTCTGTATTCACTCACCATTGCTGCCTGGTAATTTATTCCATGAGATTGTCTGTCTTCGCAAAAATTCACCTTCAATTCTGCAACTAAAAATATTGGACATTTTTTTTACAACACAAAATTTATGAAGAAAATATTTTTTTTGAACCGAATAATTTTTTTATTTGTAAAAACAAAAGTTGCTACTAAATTTTATTATATAAAATTCATTAAAATATTCTATTCAAATCTCTACTTAAGCATCTTTGATAATAATTATTCACCCGTAATAAATCCCCAGATCTCAATAATAATCAGGAAATCTCATTAAACAAATAGGTATTCACTTTATACGCACTTGCACAACAGCAGTTGAGTAAGCAGCCTCATTATGACTTTGGTTTACGAGGAATAGTAACGTTGACACGTTATGCCGGGAAGAAAAGACGCCAGTACAGCCACTTACCAGATGAAGAGGTAACAAACTATCTTCCGAAACTTATTGCAATTAAACTTGTTAACGTCCTCTAGAAATGTTAATACTCACTTCCGTTTTCAACCTGTTTATTACTTTAGCATCTATTTAAACCTCCTAATTAACTTTTCATCTATTCACCTTATCTCCCTATCCATATCAATAATTCATATAAATCTTATTTAATAAATTTATCAAATCACCACAAATCTCAGATAATTATCTTATCGATGAACGACATGAACAAATCGAAATTAACTTCCGACGATCTTCCATTGTTCACCAACATCACTACAGATTTATTCCCCGAGATAAAAGTTCCTAAGGTAGATTATGACGAATTTATCGAGTACATTACTAAAGAAGCTATTGGATTGAATTTGCAAGTAAGTTATAGATTGCATTACAATTATTATTGTTTAAATATTGAATTTTTCTTATTTTTGGCCGTAAAAAAAATACTTTTTTAGTTTTTCCTTGAAATTTTTTAGCATCCTTTGAAAAGCATAAAAAAAATAAGTAGGTGAAAAATAAAATTGCACAGAAAAAAAGGTTCACTTGAGCCAAGAAAATATTTTTCTTCCTAATTATTTTCTTGAGCGAAAAAAAAAATTTTTTTTGACAAGAAATTTCACTTATTCCAACAAAATTAATTTTTTTGCTTTAAAAAAGTACGTATTTTGATCCAAGAAAATTTATTTGTCAAGAAAATCTTGTCGATTTGAGAAAATTTAGCCTCTTGCTCCAAAAAAATAAATATAAAGATAGAAGTAAATTTTCATTAATATTTTTATTGATTAACATGTCAAATGGGAAGATCAAATAATATTTCATCATTTTTTTCATTCAATATGTATAATTGCACGCTAAAATAATATAAAATGGGTATCAAATATTCAAGAGAAAAATTTTCTGAAGGTGAGAAAATTTTTTTCTCAGCTCAAGTAGGTGGCGCTGCTTCTCTAAAGTATCTAAAGAAAATATGTCTATAACTTAATTTTAGAATTTTTTATGGCCAAAAAAAACAGCATAATTCCAAATCCAAACAATCGACAACTATTTCCTTGTAATAACAGAATAATTTTTTTATTTTTTCCAACTGAAGCCGATTCCGATGCTCCTGACAAAAGTTATAGAATTGTTCGAGACGAAAAATTCCCGGCACTCGACGATGATAGTCGGGGAATCGAATACCGGTAAATCAACGACATGGAAAATTCTAAAGAAGACACTGACATCGATGAGCCAGGATGGAAAAAAGGGATTCAATATTGTAAGTGATTTTCCCATTAATCCAAAGGCATTAAACTTGGGCGAGCTGTACGGGGAATATAATCCTTCAACTGGTGAATGGTCAGACGGAGTAATATCCTCCATTATGCGAACGACCTGTACGGGTAAGTAGAATTATTACACTCCATACAATGTCGAACAAAATTACAGGGCATTCGACAGATTAATTACATTTATACGCTCATTCTCATTCTCTCTCAACCTTTACTTTTACCGTGATATTATCCGCGGAATTTCTATTCATCTTTTCCAATAAACCAACCGATAGATAATAGCCCCGATGAAAAGTGGATCATTTTCGACGGCCCCGTGGACGCATTATGGATCGAAAATATGAACAGCGTGATGGATGACAATAAAATCCTGACGCTTATTAATAATGAACGCATAACAATGTCGGAACAAGTGTCGCTGCTGTTCGAGGTCCAGGACTTGGCTGTTGCCTCCCCGGCGACTGTTTCTCGAGCGGGGATGATTTATAATGACTACAAGGACTTGGGGTGGCGACCCGCCGTTAATTCTTGGCTTGAGAGCTATAAAACAAAGCAGGAAGAATTTGTCCAAGAAATGGATCTATTGTTCGAGAATTATCTTGACAAAATATTGGAGTTCAAACGAACCAACTGTAAAGAATTGATTGCTGTTAATGAGCTCAATGCTGTCGAAGGCTTATGCAAGCTTCTAAGCGCACTTGCTACTGAAGAAAATGGACTAATTTATGACGGAGACAAGGATAATTTTAGCTTTCTCTGCAAAATTTGGTTCCTATTTTGGTGAGATTAAATTAATTAAAAACATCCGATCGCTGCAAAATTAATGGAGTTATTTTTTAAGATCATAAATAAAATTTAAGATTTTTTGCAAGCGATCGGAGCTCCAGAATGTTGAAGTGAAAAATAGCTTTATTACTTTATCTTAAATAAAATACAGCGTGATTTGGTCAGTGTGCGCGACGGTTGACGAAGAAGGACGACGTAAAATGGATAATTACATCAGGGAGATAGAGAATATTTTTCCTCTCAAGGATACCATCTACGAGTATTACGTTGACGTAAGACAACGCGGTTTTACCTCGTGGGAAGAAAAATTGTCATTGGCTTGGAGATATCCTACTGAGTAAGATCTTTGACGTTTAATAAAGTTTATATTAAATTAACCACTTTACTCGTTTATTACTTGTATAACAAATTTATTCTTTTAAATATTGCCGGTGATTCATTTAAAAGGTTATTAAACTTCTAGACTTTATTAAAAAGCGGCATTCGGCCACACCCTACATGGATAGGTAGATTTTTGAGATAAATATTGAAAAATAAATCTATAGGAAAGTTATTTGACGATAAAATTAAAAAATTAATTCATTATTAATTTTTGGAAATATGAAAAAAATATCAAAAGTTGACGAACAATAGCTTAAATTGAAAATTATTATGTAAACTTTGACATAAATTTGATAGATTTAAGCTATCTTATCTAATAATCATTATAAATTAATTTATTGAGAGTTTTAAAGCCTAGTTTGACTTATTCTAATTACTTTAGACACGCGAGGATGTAAATTTAAAATTAAAAATTTGTAAAAAAATAACTAACGAATCAACTTAGTAGAAAATGCAAAAAAAATTGAATTGGTAATTTTTTTCAGGGCACCTTTCCACAAAATAATAGTACCAACTGTTGATACAGTCCGGTATGACTATTTACTAAACGCACTACTGACTCATGGATGCCCAGTGCTGCTAGTAGGAGCAGTGGGGACCGGAAAAACCTCAATGGCCCAATCAATATTGGAGTCCTTGGACAAAAGCAAGTACAGTGTCCTCACAATAAATATTTCGGGACAAACAAGCTCCAATAATATTCAAGACGCGGTGGAAAGCCGTTTGGAGAAACGAATGAAGGGTGTTTATCTCCCCTTCGGTGGTAAAACACTCATCACGTTTATGGATGACTTTAATATGCCGAGCAAAGATACTTATGGGTCTCAGCCTCCGCTTGAATTGATACGACAGTGGATTGACTACAAATTTTGGTATTGTTTGCTTTATTTTATTTCTTCTCATTTTTTAAGAAAAAAATTTAAAAAAAATGACATCAAACTGTGAAAAGTTTTCTACTTATTAATTAAATTAATAGGTACCATCGCAAGAAACAAATCCAGAAATTCATCCAGAAAATGCAACTAATATGCGCAATGGGGCCTCCCGGCGGTGGCCGTAGCACTATTAGTAATCGAATAATTACCAAGTTTAATGTCATAAACATAACTCTGCCCATAGAAAAACAGACCCTGCGTATCTACAGCACAATGCTGAATCAACAGTTGCTTGACTTTAATCCAGAAGTCAAGGGAATTGGTAAAAAATTTTTGAAGACTAATAAAAAGAATAGACTGAATCGATACTGGTGTTTTTTATGATTTCAGCCAAAGATATCACCCTGTCGACTATCGAAATCTACAATAGTGTGCTCAAGATAATGTTGCCTACTCCAGGAAAAATGCATTATCTGTTCAATCTTCGAGATATATCAAAGGTTATTTCCGATACAATAAATATTTTTTAACTTAAAAAATATTAACTTGTTAAAAATTCACTAAATGATTTTCTAAAATTATTTATTATTAATTAAAAAGCCTATAAAATATCAAAAATTTTTCCATCAGAATAATTTTACAATTCTTGTTAAAAAAAATTGCAATCTCCGTCAGGTATTCCAAGGACTTTTACGAAGCCACAAAGATTACCAATATTCCCGGTGGACATTTCTCCGTCTTTGGGTTCACGAGATTTTCCGAGTGTTCAGTGACCGGCTGATTGACGACCGGTAATAACAACTAGCTCTTTTCAAAATAAAAAATTTCTGAGGCGTGCTCACGACGTCAATAATCATACGTTACCTCAACTTGAACCGAGTGTAAATTTTTTATTACATCTGTCCCTACGTCCAAACAGAGACCGTGATTGGCTGATTTCAAAGGTGAATGAACAGCTGGGCAAATACTTTGAGCTGACATTTAAGAATCTCTGCCCGGAAAAACGGTCTCCTGTATTTGGTAAGTGTATTCTCAATTCAGTGCTCCAATCTCGACAAGTAAGTATTCCTAAAAATTCTTATCCACTCTTACCTCCTTTTCGAGGGTCTCTCCTCTCTTTCTTTCTCTCGCTCTATCAAGGTATAAGACTAAACTGAAAGCGAGCATCATGCAGGGAGACTTTACGATTTTATCCTTTAAGGTTTTCATCCAAATGGCGGATAGTGCCATAAAAAACCACCTCAGAGTAGAATAAAAAATAAAAATGATGAGAATCTAAAGAAATTCCATCACCAGGACGACGATGTCACCGACGAATGCACCAAGATCTTCTTCCTCTCTTCCTTATTCGCCTGATGAATTATTCATTTCTTGCACACTTGGCGCAAAACGCTTCACCTCAAACTTTTTTGCAATAGGTGCCTTCATGAACGCCTGGAACATATACGAGGACTTGCAGGACATGGACCCAGTGCGTTGTCACATTGAAAGACAGATGGAGGAGTATAATACCTCACCGGGGGTAGTCAGACTCAACCTGGTTCTTTTTGGCGAAGCTGTCGAGCACATTTGCCGTATTGCTCGAGTTATTTCTCAAGTAATTTTCGAGATTATTAAATAATGATATATGATAGGATAGAAATCTGTGAAAGCCGACTAATTGGTTTCAGCCGCGGGGCAACATGCTGCTCGTTGGAATTGGTGGTAGTGGAAGGCAATCTCTGTCAAAAATAGCCAGTTACATAACCGAACTGAGGGTCTTTCAAGTGCAAGTAACCAAGCAGTACGGTGTTCCAGAATTTCGTGAAGATCTCAAGAGACTTTACTCGATGACAGGAGTGGACAACAAGCCAACGAGTTTTCTTTTCCACGATTCTCAAGTCGTCGAAGAGCTGTTCCTTGAAATCGTCAACAGCATGCTTGGGACCGGCCAAGTTGGTAACTTGTACAAACCCGACGAAATTGAAGAGGTTTGTTGTTACTGTAATAACCATTTTATTGGTACTGATTACAATTGTTGGGGTTTAGTTGTATTATTTATTTTTTTCGTTTACTGATGAGTGAACTAATTTTATCAATCAAAAAAATAGACTCATTTTTTATAAAACTAATGATTATACTTTAAATAATGGGGTTAATTTTTAGACTCTTCAATTTAGAGAAAAATGTTTGAAGCAAAAGTTGTATAAAATTGAATTTTTAAATAAAAACTGTAGATTAAAAACTCACTGATGAAAGAGGCAATGAAAGAAGGAATAATTCCCACTGCGGAATCGATTCTGCTGTTCATGATCGAGCGCGTACGTGCTAATATGCACATTATGCTCTGTATGAATCCAATCGGGGAAAAGTTTCGAAATCGTTTGAGGCAATATCCGTCGTTGATAAATTGCACGACCATCGACTGGTTTCTTGCTTGGCCTAGAGAAGCACTACTGGAAGTCGGCAACAAGTTCCTCATGAATCTCAGCTTCGTTACGACAATCACTGGGGTGGACAAACCGGTAAGTCACTATTATGTGTTTTGTTATAAATTATAAAGATAAATTGGTTGAAAAATCCATAAATCAACGACTTAAAATACTCAGAAAATTTTTAATAAAAAGTATATTATTTCTAACCATCTAAATAATTGAATTTTCGAAAATTGGAGAGTTAAATCTTCTTTAATTATATTTATGTAGAATAGCATACAAATTTTGTGAACTAACAAGATTATAACAATAAAAATAATTGTAAAAAATTGTTTTTAAACCTCTGCACTATAAGCTGTGCAAAAAACATATGTAATTTTTGTTTCCGAACTAAAAAGAAGCACTAGAAGCATCTAGTAGACTAACGTTGAATTTTGTTAAGTAAATTGATAAAATTTCCACACATGCAATTCATTTTATTTTATTTTTGAATGTTATTACTTTATTAAAAACTGGCCAGGAGCCCAGGAGGTCAACAGCAGCAGCACCACCAATTTATTCACTCCAAGAACGCATGGTAGAGGGTGTTACCGCGACCTTTGCTCTAATTCACGACACCGTGATACAGTACTCGAGAAGAATGGAAATAGAGATGTCGAGATACTGCTACGTGACACCGGGAAATTTTCTTGAGCTGGTTGTTGGCTACAAAAAGTTTGTTTTTAAACTCAACTTGATTTGGTGAACAAGTCGGGCCTTTGTTTCGCCGTCACATGCTATTCTAGTTGGTGCTTTTGCTAGTTCAGTACACTTATTTTATTTTTTATTTAGAATGCTCGAGAACAGAAGACGAAAAGTTGCCGAGCAAGCGAACAAACTTAATGGCGGTCTCACTAAGATCAATGAAACTAAAGACAAGGTAAATGACATGGCTGTTGAACTAGAAGTGACACAGAGACAGGTGCTCAAAGCGACCGAGGACTGCGAGGAGTATCTCCTGACAATAGTCACCCAGAAACGGGACGCGGATGACACCCAGAAGAATGTCACTGCCAGGTCGCTTCGCATTGAGAAGGAGTCCGAGGAGTGCAAGAAGTTGGAGTCTGTTGCGAGAGCAGATCTTGAAACTGTCGAGCCTGCTCTGGATCGAGCTATGAAGGCGAGTATTAAACTTTAAACGTTTTTTTTTTTTTTTTTTTGGGAGGTGTAATACAACTGATAAAGTTTGTTCTTTTTTCGTTCCAGGCACTCGATACTCTAAATAAGAAAGATCTCGCCGAGATAAAATCATTTGCCCGACCACCCCCCGGCGTCGAAATGGTACTGGAGGCCGTGATGATACTGAAAAACTCCGAGCCAAGTTGGGCGGAATCCAAGCGACAACTGGGCGACGTCAATTTCTTATATTCAGTTTGTGGATTTCTAGATAAATAAAATTAGGTCTTTTTTGTCGCTAATTGATAGGCTGAATTGCACGCCTCAAAGGACGGTTTTATACGGAAAAAAGTAAACTGTAATAAACAATAGTCGATTTGAAATAATTAATGTAAAAATTAATCGGAATCCGAGTGAATTTTACAGTTTACTTTTTTCCGTGTACAGTCGCGAAATTGAGAATGAGTAACGTATGATGAGACTGCTACAAATTACGGCCATTCAACGAATTCATAAATTAAAAATATCGCTAGCTATTTGGCTTTTATTATAAGCCGACACGTTTTCAAACCTTCGAAAAAATTCCAAATTTTTTTTTAAATTAATATCTGATTTTATAGTCATTGAAAAATAACATAAAAGCTTTTATTTAAAATGAAAACTTGTAATTTTGATCAGCATCAGCATTATCGACAAAAAAATTTAATAATCAAAAAAATTAAAAACAATTTCCCGGAAAATTGACTCTCCATACTCTATTTTAGTTAAAAAACTTCGCAAAGGATCGTATCGCAGATCGTACTCTGCGAGCCATCAGAAAATACACCTCAAGCCGAGAATTCAATCCCGATAAAGTAGGCCAAGTATCAATCGCCGCAAAATCACTTTGCATGTGGGTAATTGCGATGGAACAATACGGCAAACTCTACAGGTAAAATAATCTCGTGTTATAGTCAAGATAAAAATATAAACGGTGGGAAAAAGTTTCAAGAGGAGGTTTAAGCTTTAATTTAATGCACTAACAATCAACATCAAATTCACTAATTACCCGTTATAAACTAAGCGCCGTGTAAATAATTAACTTGCACACATCGGTTGCGTTATATAATCATAACAACTATAACAATAATAATTATGATGATAATTACTTCAGAATAGTGGCGCCTAAAAGAGAGCGGTTGGAGCTGGCGCTAAATTCGCTTAGGGAAAAAGAGAAGACCTACAACGAGGCCGTAATACAATTGCAAAAGTTGCGTTCAGAGTTGGAGAGTCTAGAGCAAATGTACGACGCGAAGATGAAGGAAAAAGAAGACCTAATTAGACTGGTGAGTACTTGAAAAAGCTCTACTTGGAATATCGATCCTTTTTTACCGCCTTCTCAAGCACGTAATAATGATGCAAGACGTCGGAAGTATTCAACAAATTCTCCCTTTCAACAGCGGGCAAATTGGCCGCGAGGATCTATTACGGATCTCATGAAAACTTTTCTCAGCAACAAAATTCAACTCTTTTAATGTTGCCCTTTTTTGAACTATTTTTCCCTTCCAACTATTTTTTACCCATCATTTTTATTTTATTTTATTTTTCCTCTTCGCCTCATTCTTATTTCGTTTTTCTTTTTGCTCTTCCAACATCATCAGGCTAATCTGCTGAAGATAAAGTTGGAACGAGCAGCGATGCTAGTGGATGGCCTCTCGGATGAGCATCTTCGATGGCAAGAGACAGTAGAGTCCTTAGGGGAGTTTTACGAGCGTCTACCCGGTGATTGCCTCATATCAACTGCTTTCATATCTTACTTGGGTCCGTTCCTGTCCAATTACCGCGAAGAACTCGTCCAGATTTGGATTAAAGAGGTGAGACAGCAATTGGCAAACTTTTTCATTCGATATTGACATTTATTTATTTTATTTTTCTTTTCTTCTAATCTGATTTCTTTTATTAGCTGTCAATCGCTCAGCTTGAGTTAAAATTTGTTTGTTTTTAATAAAGCAAGAATTTACCTTTAATTTTGTTGTTAAAAATTTTTTATCTGCTTTAAAAATAATTTTTTAGTTGATCTTAAAAAAAATTTTACTTACTTTGAATTTTAAATTTTCAAAATTATTTTTCTAGATTCTGACTAGAGAAATTCCCAGTACTAGCAAGTTTGATCTAAAGCAGTTCCTAAGCACTCCGACGACAATTAGAGAGTGGAATATCCAAGGGCTGCCCTCCGACGAATTCAGCACCGAGAATGGGATCATTATAACCCAAAGCACGCGGTGGCCTCTTGTTATTGATCCTCAATGTCAGGCAGTCAAGTGGATCAAGAATATGGAGGCAACTAACGTAAGTTTGTACTCAACTTTGGCTACACTTATACCAACTACGACAACTTACGGCTCACTGGAACGAGTACTTCGATTATTATTAATTATTACTAATATATAATACTTCCCTACCGATATCCGAAATTATAATATAGAGTTTAACCCACATCAAACCTTATAGAGTTTACGAGTCATTGACTTTGCCACCCGGGATTTCATAAAGGTTTTGGAACAAGCATTGCAGTTTGGAGAACCGGTGCTACTTCAAAATATTGGAGAACATGTTGATCCTATTTTGAATCCGGTTTTACATAAATCATTTGCTAAAATAGGTAAATGACTTATTTTTTTAATTTTATAATTTGATTAATATTTAATTAGCAACCTTGCAGTCACCTTGTGACTGCCATGACTAGTGAACTTCAAATGAAGAAAATTTTGCTTTATTAAATAATGAATTTTGTTAAATTGCACTGCACTTTCTTAATTATTGACATTTTTAAGATATAAGCTCATCTCGATGTGATACTCATCAAGAGCTTTCATTTGAGTACCCATATGCATTTTTATATATTTTTCATATATTAATATATATAAATATATAAAATATATGAAAAATTGATGTGGGTACTCAAATGAAAGGTCTTGATGAATGTAACTTCAGGATGAGCTTATATAGTTAAAAATATCATCATTGAACAAAATACAACGTCATTGCTTTATTATTTACATTTTTAAAGATATAAACTCATCCTAATGTTACACTCATCAAGAGCTTTCATTTAAGTACTCACATCAATTATTCATATATTTATATATATTACATATATATGTATATATGAAGAATATATAAAAATGCATGTGGGTACTCAAATGAAAGCTATTGATGAGTATAACATCGGGATGAGCTCATATCTTTAAAAATATCATCAGTTGACAAAATACAATATAAATTCTTAATTATTGACATTTTTAAAGATATAAGCTCATCCTGATGTAACGCTCATTTAGAGCTTTCATTGGAATACCCACATGCATTTTTGATATATTTTTCAAATATACATATATATAATATATATAAATATATGAAAAATTGATGTGGGTACTCAAATGAAAGCTCTTAATGAGTGTAATGTCAGGATGAGCTTATATCTTTGAAAATGCCAATAGTTCACAAAATACAAGGTCATTTCTTAAACATGTAATATATATAATATATATTTTAAAGATATAAGCTCATCCGACTGTTATACTCATC
>CAJNRD030001117.1:2717123-2751743 GCA_905319865.3 Cotesia congregata | reverse complement strand
AAAAACGTCAATAGTTAAGAAAGTACAGTGCAATTTAATATAATTAAGAAACGACTTACATGTAATATATATAATATATATTTTAAAGATATAAGCTCATCCCGATGTTATACTCATCAAGAGCTTTCATTTGAGTACCCACTTGCATTTTTTATATATTTTTCATTTATACATATATGTAATATATATAAATATATAAAATATAAGAAAAATTGATGTGGGTATTCAAATGAAAGGTCTTGATGAGTGTAACATTGGGATGAGCTTATATCTTTAAAAATGTCAATAGTTCACAAGATACCAGGTCATTTCTTAATTACGTATCTAGATATAGCGCATTTCTAATAAAGCCTTTAATATCATTATAAATTGACTATCGGTGAGAAATATTAATTATACAAAACATTGAAATTTTTATACCACACAAGTTCCTTGAAATGAAATTAATCCAACAGTTAAAATCAATGACCTAATTAACAAATCAATCAATTTCAATTAAAAAAACCACGAAAGTTTTATAATTAAACCGTCAATTAAAGTTAACAGTAACATGTAAAAAATAGTAGCAGAATTTTAACTAAAAACTGATTTAAATTAACTTAATAATTGAGTGAATAAACTAATAACTAATTGTAACAGGTGATGCAGTGATGATTAAATTCAACGATAAAATGATTAGTTATAACGACAACTTCCGTCTATATATAACAACGAAACTGGCAAACCCGCATTATAGTCCGGAGATATCAACCAAAACTGCATTATGCAACTTCGCCATTAAGGAACAAGGTATACATAGATATATATGTGCATAAGACTAATAGAGTACCAGAGCGCAACTGGCCTTTAAGATGACATACTCAATGGTTTCTCTTGACTCTGTTCGGTCTCTGAATTGTTGGCAACAACTATATGACTATGACGTATCTTAGGTTTAGAAACTCAACTACTCGGCATTGCGGTGAGAAAGGAGAGACCACAACTCGAAGAGCAGAAAGACAACTTGGTACTCAGCATCGCCACGGGCAAACGAACTTTGGAAGAATTAGAGGACAAGATTTTACAGTAAGTTGATTGTTTTTTATTACAGTTGAGAATTTTTTGGAAATTAAAGAGGAGTGAACGAATACAAAAACTATCTAGCCATAACTCAAAAAAACACTTTGAATAAATCAAGTATACGATTAATAAAAATTAAGACCAGTGATAATTACTATAAAGTTCTCAGTTAATAATAACGAGCAACCTTGCCATGACTTGTGAACTATAAATAAATAAAATTTTGCTCATAAATAAAGATATAAGCTCATCCTGATGTTACACTCATCAAGAGCTTTCATTTGAGTACCCACATGAATTTTTTATATATTTTATATATTTCACAAATATCAGAAATATCATATATATATAAAAAATATGAAAAATTCATGTGGGTACTTAAATGAAAGGTCTTGATGAGTGTAACATCAGAATGAGCTTATATCTTTAGAAATATCAATAATTAAAAAATTATATTGTATTTTGTCAATTTATGATATTTTTAAAGATATGAGCTCATCATGATGTTACTCTCATCGAGACCTTTCATTTGAATACTCACATGAATTTTTTATATAATATATTTATATATATTACATATATGTATATATGAAAAATATATCAAGAATACATATGGGTACTCAAATGAAAGCTTTTGATGAGTGTAACATCAAGATGAGCTTATATCTTTGAAAACGTCAATATTTAAGAAATGACGTTGTATCTTGAGAACTATTGAGATTTTTAGAGATATAAGCTCATCCTGAAATTACACTCCCCGAGACCTTTCATTTGAATACCCACATAAATTTTTCATATATCTTATATACTTATATATATATATATATATATATATATATAAGTATATAAGATATATGAAAAATTTATGTGGGTATTCAAATGAAAGGTCTCGGTGAGTGTAATTTCAGGATGAGCTTATATCTCTAAAAATCTCAATAGTTCTCAAGATACAACGTCATTTCTTAAATATTGACGTTTTCAAAGATATAAGCTCATCTTGATGTTACATTGATCAAGAGCTTTCATTTGAATACCCACGTGTATTTTTGATATATTTTTCATATATACATATATGTAATATATATAAATATATAAAATATATAAAAAATTGATGTGGGTACTTAAATGAAAGGTCTCGATGAGTGTAACATTGGGATGAGCTTATATCTTCAAAAATGTTAATAGTTCACGAGATACAAGGTCATTCCTTAATTATGTATCTAGAGATAGAGAATTTTCAAATTCAGCCTAAATACTTATCATAATAAATTGACTATCGGTGAGAATGATATGAAACTTTGAAAATGCACAAATTTAAGTCAAGGCCTTTGCAATGACCCTAAATTTACTAAAAAAAACCAATTTCTTTATATGACTATTCTGGAAACAAAATTTTTCTTATTCTCTTAATAATGTAGATTATCAATTGGCGTTTATTGCGACAAATTAAATGAACTTTTAAAAGTAACTTTATTCCATTTCTTAAACCCGAAATGTTTTAAATGAAAGCTTGGTAAAACTTTTTCAGTCTCCTGAGTATAACTTCGGGCTCTCTGTTGGACGACCTAGACCTCTTGAACACATTACAGACTTCAAAAAGTACCTCAACTTCTGTCGAAGAGTCGCTAGTTACCTCCCTGGCCACCGAAGAAGAAATAGACAAAGCAAGAGAAGAGTATCGCCCATGCTCTAAACGCGCCACTATTTTATTCTTCATTCTCAATGAATTGTACATGATAGACCCGATGTATCAGTTCTCGCTGGACGCTTACATAAGCCTCTTCATCCACTCGATCGATAAGTGCCCGAAGAAGCACAAGATAAGCGAGAGAATTGAAGCGCTGAATGATTTTCACACTTATGCAGTTTACACGTGAGTTTAAATTGAAATGTAACAAATAAAGAAGTTTTTTTAGAGTTTACTTGCCAGTAAAATGTACACACTTTTTATTTCTGGGTAAATTATTCAGGAACACGTGTCGCGGCCTGTTCGAGCGTCATAAACTATTATTTTCATTTCACATGTGTACTAAAATACTTCAAGCCCAAGGGAAAATAAACCCGTCGGAGTATTATTTTTTATTGAAAGGCGGAATTGTTTTGGATCGAGAACATCAGCCCGAAAAACCGGTCACCTGGTTGTCTAGCGAGAGTTGGGACAATGTTACTGAGCTTGATAAATTTCCTGGACTTCATGGGATTGCTTCTTCGTTTGAAGAAAGAGCGCGTGATTGGTACAATTGGTAAGACTCTAAAGTTACTTGATTTAGGAAAAATATTCAAAAATTATTTTGAAGAAAATCGGTTGTTTTGATTCAATAATTTCTTATCTTTAAACTCGTTTTATCTTTTTAATTAAATAAAAAAATTTTTTTTTCTTTCACCCATTTTAAATTAAAATGTATTTGAGACTAATTTTTGATGATATAGAAAATAACAAAAATCTGAAAATTGATTGTATTTTTTAAATAATTTTTTAATACTTTTACTTTTTTTATATTTATAAAAATTGCCATGTGGGTACTCAAATGAAAGCTCTTGATGAGTATAACATCATAATGAGCTTATATCTTTAAATATATCATAAGTTGACAAAATACAATATAATTTCTTAATTATTGACGTTTTTAAAGATATAAGCTCATCCTGGAGTTACACTCATTGAGACCTTTCGTTTGAGTACCCACATGCAATTTCATATATTTTTCATATATACATATATATAATATATATAACATATATGAAAAATTGATGTGGGTACTCAAATGAAAGGTTTCGATGAGTATAATGTCGGGGTGAGCTTATATCTTTAAAAATGTCAATACTTCACAAGATATAAGGCCATCTCTTAATTATGTATCTAGAGATAAATCATTTTCGAATGTAGTCTAATTATCTATCATAACAAATTGACTATTGGTGAGAATGATACGAAACCTTGAAATGGCACAAATTCAAATCAAGATCTTTGCAATGACACTAAATTTAACTAAAAAAAAAACCGATTTTATCTCATGACTATCCTAGACACAAAATTTTTCTTATTCTTATTTTAATTTATTCCCTTATTTTTTATGCAGAATATCTTGAATTAATTCAAACAAAATATTTATCAGCAAGAGTGAAATTTTCAAGATAATATTTTTCTTGAATCAAGTTTTTTTTTATTATTTTTAGTATAATCGTGTATTTTTTGCAAAAAAAAATAAAATAGATGATAAAGTAATAATAACTATTAAATTGCAGGTATATAACGACAGAACCAGAATCAATGTACCTGCCAGGAGGATGGGAAGAGTCGCTGACAGAGTTTCAGAAAATATTGATAATCAGAAGCTGCAGAACCGATCGCGTAATATTCAGCGTAACAAAGTTTATAATAAATAATTTAGGATCGCGATTCGTGGAGCCGCCAGTTCTCGATATCAAGGGAGTGCTGGATGACTCGACGGCGCAGTCACCCCTGATATTCATCCTGTCTCCAGGCGTTGATCCAACCGCGGCGCTGATGCAATTAGCTGAGAGTCAAGGAATGGCACAGAGATTTATGACACTGTCACTTGGACAGGGACAAGCACCTATTGCGACAAAGTTATTATGTTATAAGTTATAAATTTAAATATTATTATGCGATTACCATCGATTTTATTATTTTAAAGTATTCATATTATTCATAATTAATTATCGGGAGACGTTTATTATCAGTATGATTGAAGCCGGGTGGCAAGACGGGTCATGGATATTTTTAGCAAACTGTCATCTGTCACTTAGCTGGATGCCGACGTTAGATAAAATTGTCGAGTCATTAATAAATAATGGACATTTACATCCTGACTTCAGGTATCTATCTTATGATTATTCTTATAATTATCATGATGTTTCTTGAAATACTTGTTAGGTCTTAGCTGATAATTACTTATTTATAAAATTATATTTATTATTTATAAATAAGTCGTCAATTGAGAATCGATAGCATATCAGTTTATCGAAAGCACAGCTGCAAATAATCCCGCCTTTAATAATAAATGTCTGACTTGATTGGCAAACTCGCTGATAATAATTAACGAATTATTTATCGATAAAAATATGTTAATTCTTTACTGTTCAATCTATAAATAAGATATTTCGATTTTTTTTTAGCATTCACATATTTTTCTTTTTTAATTTTTTTAAAAATAGAATGGCTAAAAAAAATTTTTTTGAAAAAATAATGAAGAAAAAATTATTGTCGACTTCAAAAGTTTGATAGCTAATTGAAATATTAATTCTATTGTTTAATTTATATTAATCAAATACTAGAATCTTGCAGTCACTATTTTGCTTAATTGAATAATGAATATTGTTAAATTGCACTGTACTTTTTTAACTATTGACGTTTTTAAAGAAATAAGTTCATCCCGATGTTACACTCACCAAGAGCTTTCATTTGAGTACCCACATGCATTTTTATATATTTTCCATATATTCATATATATAAATATATGAAAAAATTGATGTGGGTACTCAAATGAAAGGTCTCGATGAGTGTAACATCAGGGTGAGCTTATATCTTTGAAAATGTCAATAGTTCTCAAGATACAAGGTCGCTTCTTAATTATTGATATTTCTAAAGATGTAAGCTCATCCTGATCTTACGCTCATCAAGAGCTTTCATTTGAGTACCCACATGCATTTTCATATATATTTCATATATTCATATATAAAAATATATAAAATATATGAAAAATTGATGGGGGTACTCAAATGAAAGGTCTTAATGAAAGTAATGTCGGGGTTTGCTTATATCTTCAAAAATGTCAATAATTCTCAAGATACAAGGTTATTTCTTAATTATTGATATTTTTAAAGATGTAAGCTCATTCTGATCTTACACTCATCAAGAGCTTTTATTTGAGTACCCACATGCATTTTTGATATATTTTTCATATATACATACATATAATATATATAAAATATATGAAAAATTGATGTGGGTACTCAAATGAATGGTCTTGATGAATATAATGTCGGGATGAGCTTATATCTTTAAAAATGTCAATAGTTCTCAAGATACAAAATCATTTCTTAATTATTGATATTTTTGAAGATGTAAGCTCATCCTGATTTTATTCTCATTAAGAGTTTTCATTTGAGTACCCACATACATTTTTATATATTTTTCATATATTTATTTATTTATTTTTATTTATTTATTAATTGTATGCCAAGGCCAGAGCCGAATGGCAAATATATATATATTCATATATATAAATATATAAAATATATAAAAAATTGATGTGGGTACTCAAATGAAAGGTCTTGATGAATATAATATCGGGGTGAGCTTATATTTTTAAAAATATCAATAGTTCACAAGATACAAGGTCATTTCTCAATTATGTATCTAGAGATAGAGCATTTTTAATGAAGCCTTAATACTCATCAATGATGATTTATAATAAATTGACTATCGGTGAGAATCCTTAAAAAGGCACAAATTCAAGTCTCGACAATTTTTTCTTATTCTTTTAATAATAAATAGATGACTAAAACTAGAATCAAATAAAAGTTAAATCTAACCCAGTTCTTCAGTTATAATTAAATTGTATACAAAATAGAATATGTAAATTTGTTTAAAGACTATGGCTGAGTTCAAGTCCGACTTCGGAGTTTCCTATATCAATCCTTCAAGCGGGAGTTAAAATGACTACAGAACCGCCTAGGGGTCTGAAAGCCAACATGAAACGACTCTATGGTTTAATTACAACAACTCAATTTGACGTTTGTCAGGCGAAAACTAAATACAAGAAGCTATTATTTGCGCTAGTATTTTTCCATTCGATATTACTCGAGCGTAGAAAATTCCAACAACTTGGTTGGAACGTTATTTACAGTTTCAACGACTCGGACTTCAAAGTGTCTGATAATATCTTGCAAGTGTATTTGGATGATTATCAAGAAGAAACTCCCTGGGACGCATTAAAGTACCTGATAGCTGGAGTGTGTTACGGCGGACACGTGACTGATGACTGGGATCGACGTTTGCTGATGACCTACGTCGATCAGTATTTAAATTCGGAAATATTTACAAAGAATTCCTACCGGCTGTCAACATCACCGAGCTACTACGTCCCACGTGATGGATCGCTCGAGTCTTATTGTGACTTTATAACGATGCTGCCTAGCACCGACAACCCAGAAGTATTTGGTCAGCATATAAATGCAGAGATAACGTCACTTATCATTGAGACACGTTCAATGCTTGAAACTTTGATGAGTCTGCAGATTAAAGTGTCACCCAATGAAATTACAACCAGCAACAGCAGCAGTTACTCCAAAGAGGACAAAGTGATGCAGCTAGCAGGTGACATAGAGGCGATGCTGCCTCAGAATATCGACTGGGAGACAGCTGAGAAACTAATTGGATCAACAAATAAGACACCACTTAGTGTTGTATTGCTTCAGGAAATAGCTAGGTACAATATCCTACTTGAATTGACGCGAGACAGTGTAAGGGATTTACAAGCTGGGATCAAAGGACTGATAGTTATGTCAGACGAGCTGGAAGAAATATTCATGTGTGTATACGAGGGTCGTGTTCCATCAACCTGGCTGACAGCTTATCCGTCCTTAAAACCCCTAGGCTCATGGACCCGAGATCTCATCAGCCGTGTTCAACACTTGGCTAAGTGGGCGGAAACCACTCGTACGCCTTTACTCTTCTGGCTTGCCGCTTACACATTTCCTACCGCTTTTCTTACTGCGGTGCTTCAAACTTCCGCGAGACTCCTCGGTTTATCTATTGATTCACTCACTTGGGAGTTTAATGTTATCAATACCGAGGACCCTATTACTGAACCACCTGAGGTATGCATTGCTATTTTATTTTTGGACATTTAGATGGCAATTTATGAAAAAAATTTTTATCTAACCTTATTAGATCTAATCTTTTTTTTGTTGGAAATTTTTGAAAGTGTATCAATTTTTAAAGGCAAAAAAAAATAACTAACTCAGTCTAAACTTTTCTATCAATATTGGTCGATATAAAAATTTTGGGTAAATATTTACAAGTGGGGTCATTTTTTTAAATTAAATTTCTATTTGATTTTATTAGTATATATTTTTTTTTAAATACATAAAAAAATGAACAATTAAAAAAAAAAAATTGATCACAATTTTAACAAATTTTCAAAAAAATTTATAAATTTTTCAGAAAATTGTGATATTCAACTTTTTTTTTTAATTGTTCGTTTTTTTATGTACTTTTTAAAAAAAAATATAAATCAAAAAAATTAGAAAAATGGTTGACCCTAAAGGCCATCTCTGCAACTTCCCGCCAACTTTATACCAAAGCGCTTAACATTTTACTTATTTTGTTTTTGAGCTCTTCGAGCTCCAAAATATAATTTTAGTGTTATTTTGATCTCTCTAAGCTTAAAGAAGTAGCTTTTCTATGCCTTTAAGCTCTTTGAGCTCAAAAGTCTATTGGAAGTTAAATAAAACACTATTTTTTTAATTTTCAAACTGTAATAACTTTTGAATGAATCAACCGATTTTCTTGCGGTTTACGGCATTAAACTCAGCTTTTTTAGCTCTTTAAAGAATCTTAGAGCACAAACTGCTCAGACTAAAAATTTCATAGAAAATTAGAAAAAAAAATTGTTTTCAATTTTCTTCGACGATATCTCATGAACGAATCAACCAATTTTGACGCGGGAATAGTCAAATGTCGAGATCTGATGAAAACTCGATTTTTAAAAAACAGGGTGAAAGCAATAACTTCCCGATTTTTTTTAATTTTTAATTTTTTTAGCGGGAAGTTAAAAAGATAAAATAGAAATTTTATCCAAAAACATGAGAGCCAAATTTTTTCCCATCATTTGAAGGGAAACAAAGCTATAAAAATCTTAATTTTTTTCTTTCACGACATTTTTTATCATAAATGCGCCATAAAAACAAGCAGAATGAAAAAATTTTGAAACTGTTTATTTTTCACCTAATTATAGCCTAAAATGGGGTTGACCGTACTTGTAAATAATTACCAAATTTTGTACTAATTACTGAAATCCATAAATTTATTTTAAATCGAATGGTTTTGAATTATTAAAAATTTGATTGATATTTATCAATTGTCTAGGGTGTCAATGATTAGTATTTCAAATGAATGATAATAATAATTGTTATTCTGACTTACTACTTGCAGGACGGTGTTTACGTGAGGTCTATTTACCTAGAAGGTGCGGGCTGGAATTGTAAAGCTGGAACACTGGTGGAACCGGCGCCGCTCCAGCTGATCTGTGACATGCCTGTCATTCACTTCCGACCCATTGAGTCGACGAGGAAAAAACCTAAGGGTAAATAAAGATATTATCGATCATAAAATAGAATTATTCTACTTTAATTTAATTACTTTCGGACTTATCGGATAAGTTATTCTTTCGAGACTTTTATCCGGTCAAATATTGACAATTTTTACTTTTATTATTTATATCAAAGCTTTTTCAAAATTATCAATTTATCATTTTGTTGTTTTGTAAATAAACTTGTTTGATAAATATTAATCAATAAGATGTGAGCAGGAAACTTTGATAAATTGAAAGTTTACAAAAAAGTTTAATATAAATAAGTGTGAAAAAGGAGACCAGATAAAAGGTCTTGAAAAAAATTACTTTTCATTGAATATTGTATACACTATTCTTGTAGATAAATAAAATTAATTACTTTTTCTTTTTTTTTAGACGTTTACAATTGTCCTTGCTACTATTATCCTCTGAGATCTGGGACGCAATCTCATTCAGCGTTTGTGGTCGCTGTGGATTTGAAGACTGGACAGGAAAATCCTGATTTTTGGGTCAAGAGAGCCACAGCTTTGTTGTTAAGTCTTGCTGATTAAAACAGACATTTATTTTTATTTTAATACAGTTACTGTTTGTTAGGTACTGAAATAGAAATATTTAAACATTTTATTTATTCTTAAAAAATTAAACTTTTAATTTTAGTTTTTCAAAAAAAAAAATCTGCAATAAAATATTTTTTTTTAAAGAAAAAAAAAATTTTTTTTGACTTATGATTCATTAATTTAAAAATTTTAGCAATTTTATTAAATTAATTTACTAAAAATAATAGATATAAAATTTGCGAATGAAAAAAAAATATTTTCATGAAAATTAAATTAGCAGATATTTGATAATTAAAAAAAATATTCAAACAAATAAATTGTGGCAAAAAAATTAAAAAAAAAAAAAAAATTGATATGTAAAAACTTAACAAAATTAAAAATGCAATTTTTCAAAAATAAGTTTTCGGAAAAAATTTCTTTGTAAAAAAAAATTAAAAAATTGTCAAGAAACTGCTAATTTAAATTAATTAAATTAAAACAAATTAATTAAATTAAATCAATCTAATTAAACTGTATTTAAAAATTAATAAATTAAAAATGAAATTTTTTTTTAATATTTTTTAGCTAATTGTAATATCATTAATTTTTAATTTATTGATTTAAAATTTTAGATCCGCTATTTTTATTACTTACTGTAAATAAACTAGCAATTTATTAAAATAAATGCAAGTAAAATATCAATTGCTGACATTGTTGAGATTCAAAACGTTGATGATGACAACTGACGGCACACTGATACTTAAAAACCCGAAAACACGACACTAGCGCCATAGAAACTATCTCTACTGTGCCGACTGGCGCTATTTTGTATTCCGAATGACTTTCAAAAAAATATTAAATCTTAAAAAAAAAAAAATACGCGATTACCGAACAAAATTTACGAATTTAATTAATAATTAATCAACACAAATTAAAGTGTGATAATAATTTTGATAAAATTCTGACTTTTATGATATTATTTTTGCAAATAAATATTTTGACAATGAAAACTATGGCGGTTTAACACGGACGCAAAGCCGGCTGAGAATTTTATTCATTTTTTACGTTTAATTTCGACTAATTCCCGGGAATTATTATTTCTAATTGTTCATATTATAGTAATAAGCCGATTTTTAATTAAAAAGTGACTGTAATTGAAAAATTAAATGAATTATTACATTATTTGTAAGACGAAAGAACGGATGATGTGAATAGGCGGGAGACCGGGAGGACTGTGACGTCACGCTGTGAAAATTGCGCGTCATCTTGCTCAGAAGTCTACTGCGCATGTTAGCTCTTCTGCGCATGCGCCAAAATTTAAATTTACGCGCGAACTTTTAAAATCTAAAAAACTTAGAAAATATTTTTATTTACGACTTTGATTAAGAAAAAAAAAATTACTAAGATTTAGACAGTAAATTAAAACATAAAAATAATTAATAATATTTATTTTTTTCTATCTTTTTAAAACATCAATAAATGTCTCTCTCGGTAAACTTATATTCCCAACCATTCTTAATCTTTTCTTCCCTTCATTCTGTTGATTCAAAAGTTTTTTCCTCCTTAATACATCTCCGCCAGATTTCTTTAAAAGAAAAATAATTGCATTTAACACCAAAATCTTCATTAGAATTAATAAAAAAATAATTAATTTAAATCAAGATGTTGTAGACCAAAATGATGTTATGTTTTTTATTTCATTTATTTAAAATAAAAAAACTTTTATTTGAAATAAAAAAAACATAACATCATTTTGGTCTGCAACATTCTGATTTTAATTAATTATAGAAGTACTTAGACCTAATTAGAGCAATAATATAATAAAAAAGAATATAAATGACAAAAAACTTACTAATTTTCCAGTTACATCCTTTCTATACGGCTTGATATTTTCTCTTGCTAACACCTTGCCTCCAACAGTCACCTGAATGGCAACTAAAAATTGTTGCCTTGGTATAATTTCTAATAATTTAGTACCCATTCGTTTGGCGATTTCAGTAGCTCTTGATGCGTGAACAATCGTGCTCAATTCTTCAATCAAACGCCCATTGAGCAGAACACTCAGCTAAAAAAATAATAAATTGTTAAATTTATTAAATAATAGTAATTAATTAAAAAAAAAAATATAATTACAATTTTAAAATTAGTTAAAATTATATATCAATACCTTGACAATATCTGTTCTTTGATAACCATTATCTTCATAATCAAAACTAGCGTAACCAGAGCTCAATGATTTTAATGCATCATGAAAGTCAATTATTATTTCGTTCAACGGTAAAATAAATTGTAGCATTAATCTATCTTTATCAATATACTTGGTCATCTGTTCAACTCCTCTTTTTTCCAAGCACAGACTCATAACACCGCCTAGATATTCCGCTAAATTAATAAATTTTTTAATTAGTAAATAAAATAAAAAAATAAATATTTAGAAACTAAAAAAAAAAACACATACCAGGTGTAATGATAGTTCCAAGTACCATAGGCTCAAAATATTCAGTAACAATTTGAGAAGCTGGAAACTTACTCGGATTATTGAAATAAATTTCATCAGTACCATACTCTTTTAAATTTTGTTTTCCATGAATTTTAGCTTTATACGTAACACTGGGAGCTGTTATTATTGGAGCGGCTTCATGCTCTTGTTCAAGTCGCTGGCAAAATACTTCCATGTGAAGTAATCCTAAGAAACCCAGTCGCCATCCTGGACCCAGTGCTGGACTAAATGATTAAAATATTATTTTATTTATTTATTATTATTTAATTAAGGTAAAAGACCCAGTTATTAACACTGGCCTACTTATTGATACTTGCAATTTTATTTTAATTAAAAAAAATAAATCAACTCTGATAAATTAACAAATATAATTTTTAAATCATAAATTTTAAAATAATTGATTTTTTGAGACCATTTCATTTTTTTTTTTTAATAGAATAAAATTGCAAGTGCCAAACAACTAGGCCAGTATCAATAACTGGGTCTTTTACCTTCAATATTTAATTAATTATTCAATATATTAATTTATTTATTTTTAACAACAAAATAAACTATTTATAAATAATTCAACACTAGAGTAATAAAATTTACCTAGTCTCGAGAGACATACTGACAGCACTGTCATTCAGTACGAGTTTTTCAATAGCATTTCTCAACGCAACATGCTGAGACTGGTCCATAGGATAGATACCAGCAAAGACCATAGCTTTCGGAGGACTGAAGCCAATTAGCGGCTCAACTGGATGATTTTTCAAATGAAGAGTGTCACCAATGTGAGCTTCCTTGGTAGTTCTCATATTGCAAGAAATACAGCCGACTTGTCCTGCAAAACTACATCATCAACAAATTAATCTCTTGAAAAAAAAATTACAATAAAATAATTAACAAAAATTAAATTACAGAGTCTTGACGTATTCCTCTTCCGGCCTGAGAAGCATCAAGTTCTTGACTTCGTAAGACTTTCCGGTATGAACAGAAGTGAGACTCTGTCTCATAGACAAAGCTCCATCAGAAACATAAATCAAAGCAATCGCACCTTTGTAGCGATCGTACCAGCTGTCAAAAATCAACGCGCGGAACGTGTTCTCGCGAGAGACTGGTGGAGGAGGAATTTTCTCGACAATTGTCTCAAGAACTTTGTCCACATTGGTGCCCTGCTTAGCAGAAATTTTTAAGACTTCCTCACTCTCGATGTCGAACAAAGTTTTTAATTGTTTTACAACCCGCTCAGGGTTTGCATTTTTTAAGTCTATTTTATTGATCACGGGGATTATCACCAGGTCGCGGCCAAACGCCAGGTAAAAATTGGCAACAGTCTGCGCTTGAACGCCGTCATTTGCATCTACAAGTAAAATTACACCCTGGCAAGCTGCTAAAGATCTGTGAACTTCAGTTGCAAAATCCACGTGCCCGGGAGTGTCAATTAGGTTCAGAAGATACTCGGTGCCATTGTAGGTGTATTTTAATGAAACTGTTTGGGCTTTTACAGTTATTCCGCGGTCTTTTTCCACCTGGAGTTTGTCTAATACCTGCGCTCCGGAATTACGACGAATTGCGCCGGTTATTTCTAGAAGCCGGTCAGCTAAGGTGCTTTTTCCGTGATCTACATGAGCAATTATACTGAAATTTCTTATGTTCTCTACTGGAATTTTGTATTCCTTCAGGTCTTCTGTTTCTGATGAGTAGGCTCTTTCAAATATGTAGTTACATCTGTAAATTTTATTTAAAATTAATTGGTACATGATTTTTTATGATAGAGACATTAGCAGACATTTTACAAGTTTTTAATTTTATTTAATTAAAAAATAAAACTATTTTATTTTTTAAATAAAATTGGTATATGACAAACATTAGAAATGTTTTTATAATTAAATATCAATGAAATTATCATGAAAAAATAGTAATAAAAAAATTTCACATGAGAAAATTAAAAAAAAATAATTAGTGGAAATTTTTAAAAACATTTTTATTATTGTGATTACAATCATGATTTGTAATGAAAGTTTTTTTAATTGACAAGTGTCAGCTGATTTCAGTATCTTTAAATAAATAAATAAATCATAATTTACTTGCTAAGTAAATCCTAAAGATTTTCTGATGTTGATTTTAAATGAAAGTAAAGTTAACAGACACCTGAAAATTTTTAGAATTCTTCTTATTGAAAAAATTACTAAAAAATTCCACATGTAGAAAATTTAAAAACAATACATGAAATTTTTTTAGTTTTAATTTAATTAATGAAAAAAAATATAAAAAATTGTTGAAGGTCTGCTAACTTAAATATCATGATTTTAAAGGAATTTTTTTAAAGATAGATTTTTTTGAAAAAAAAATTCTTTCAGTTTTGTCAGATTGTTAATTTTAGTTTTATAAATAAATAAAGCATAGAAAAATTTTTAAATAAAATTTTTTTGCTACTTGATATTATTAAAAATAATCATCCAAACAAATTTGAACATTATTTTTTTAATTAATTACAACAAAAACTTGTAATTATACTTGTACTCACTTCACATTTTTATAAGTGTTGTTATTAAAAATAATTTTTAACCTCGATGACACAAAATTAAAAATTGATTTCTTAGCATTCATAATAAATATTATGAAATAAAAATTTCTATATTGAACAACATTTTTTATTTATTATTTTATTATAAAAATGATTTATTTTGATCTAAACAATATCAAACACATTTATTTACTCTATCAGCTGTCTGGTCTTTTAATTAGAAATTTACCTTACCAACTGTAAATTGTTGTAGATAAGCTAGATTTTAATTTCAATTGTTAATTTATAACAATTATTCATTGTTATTATTGAAAAATTTATAATTATTACAATTTCTAAAATTAAATCACAAAAATACTTTTTGGAAGTCATTGTTTTAAAGAATTTGAATAATAAAACTTTCGCGCCATTCAGCCATTTTAAATTTCTAGCCGACAAATCTACCGAGTCATCCAATATGGCGTCAGAAGCCAATTCCTAAGTACGCAATAAATTCTCGTCTCAGTAAATTTATGATTTAACATGTTAATACTTATTTTTTATATCAAATTTAGTTATAAATAAGTAAAACAATGCTTTTTAATCATTTTGAGATAATAATTTCATTCGAGCGTAATTTTTTTTCCGTTTAAAATCTATTCGATATTTTGCGCAAGTCACGGGGTTATGATAGCTGATTCTATTACGGGTATTTTTTTTTTTCGTATGCTCCAAATTATTTTTGATGAATAATAATTATTTTTCTCGGTATAAAAATTATAAATTTTTAATTGAAATGATATTGAAAATAACAAATAATATTTTTTTTTGTAATCTAGATTCAATACTAGGAAATAATAGTTGAAATTTTAGCACTAATTTTATAAATTTGTCTGCCATTATTTTTTTGATGATTTTTTATATTTCAGACAACAGAAATTTGAAATTTTTTAATTTTTATACTTAAATTTTTTTATTTTCAACCTAAAAAAAATTATAAAAGTCAATCTGAAATTCCTTATAAATTTTTTAATTTACTTTTTTTGCATTATTTTAATATTTTTTAAACTATTTGAAATTTTTTTAAATTGGAGCTACAAATTTGTCAAATTTTAAAGAATTTTTTAATTACTGGCTTACTAATTGAAAGAAAAAAAAATATTATTTGTAATTTTCATTATATATCATTAAAGAGTTTTGTGGAATTTTTGTGTGGTGATTTTGTGAAAACATAATTAATTAATTAATATGACAATGACATTGCTGGCTAAATCAGAACATCATCAAAATTGGAGATTGAAGGTGATTCTTCAGTAAATAAAAAGGAGCGTAGTTGATACTCCTGATAATTGGTAAGTCTTTAAATGAAAATTAAGTTAGCCGAAAATTTTTTGAATTTTTTTTATTGAAAAAATTATTACAAAAAAATTTAAAAAAAAACCATTTTAAAAAACTCTAAAAATTATAAATGCAATTTTTTAAGAATACCATTTAGTTCTAATTTAATAATTAAAAAACTTTAAAAATTATCAGTTCAATTTTTCAAAAATACTATGTAGTTCTAATTTAATAATTAAAAAAAAAAATCATTTTTATAAAACGTGAAAAATTATCAGTGTAATTTTTTAAAAATACTTTTTAGTTCTAATGTAATAATTAAAAGAAAATTAAAAAATTAACAATGTCGGTAAACTTTAATACCATAGTCTTTAAATCATTATTTAATAATTTTATTTATCTATTTATTTATTTATTGAAAATGAACTGATTAATAAATTATAGAATTACTAATTTTAAATTGACAGTAGCAGAAGTCATTGATCTAGAAGTGATATTCGACTGCTAAAATCCAAGAATTATAAACAAAGTTGGCTGATTATTCTTCGAAATTTCAGATGAAACATCGACCAGAGTTCGAGGGTATAACTGTGCTCTTTACAATCCAGCTCTACTCTTGAAGAAATCTTGGATAAAATTGAAAAGGAGCCGAAGCCGAATACTTCTAAAAGACATAATCTAGTCCCGAAGTCGTCTAGCTGTCTGGTGAGTGCTATTTGTTGTTGTATACCCTGTTGTTTGTAGTTTTTGGTCTGCACAGTATATATAATCCAAGCAAAAGTACTCTGGTAGTCATAGTCATCTAAAAAGTCAAAATGTCACAATGGGATCACGAGCCACGCCCTGGTACGGCAATCGAGTGGATTTCCCTAATACAAATACGTGAAGACAGGCCATGAAATGTACCGCCTTTTGATATTTCAGTAGATATAGATATATAACTTTTCTGGAGTAAATTTGACGTTAACTAAATAAACACATTGGGTATCGGCAACTTTTGAAGTGGGTTGTGGACAGTCCTTGTTGACGTGGACCCCAAGGGTCTCTACTGAATGTAATCCACGGTTTTCTATTGTCGGCAACGATTTGTCGGCACCTTTGCAACTCACTCATGGACAATATTCCCCTGCTTATAAGCTTTACACTCTCATGGTTTTTCATTATTCTGGGGTAGTTGTTATTTCTTTTTTTTTTTATAACATTTGCTTCTTTCATGGAAAAAGACGCGTGAATCATAATCGTTGATATAAAATATTTCTTCAACACCTTCTTGAAAATCGTGACTTGAAGGAATTTTTTTTTTTTTTTATTATAATAATAAATATGTATCATCTATAAAAATTACAATTGAATTTTATTCTTTGCTAGGTACTGTCATCATTTTGAAATTCAATCGTTAATTTTTTTTTTAAATTGAAGAAGTTTTATTGATTATTGATATTACTAAGAGAATAAGCAGAAATTTTTGCTCAGAGTATAGAGATAAATTTGGTATCGTTGGAAAAGACTTGACCTGGAGTTGTGCTTTTTCACGGTTTCATATCATTCTCACCGATAGTCAATGTATGGTAATAAGTATTTAGGCTGCACTCGAAAATGCTCTTTTTAGATACATAATTAAGAAATGACCTTGTATCTTGTGAACTATTGACATTTTTAAAGATATAAACTCATCCTGATGTTACACGCATCAAGACCTTTCATTTGAGTACCCACATCAATTTTTCATATATTTATATATATTATATATATGTATATATGAAAAATATATCAAAAATGCATGTGGGTACTCAAATGAAAGGTATCGATGAATGTAACATCAGGATGAGCTTATATATTGTTAGAAATATCATTAGTTTAGAAGATATAATGTAATTTCTTAATTATTGACATTTTTAAAGATATAAAATCATCCTAATATTACACGCATCAAGACCTTTCATTTGAGTACCCACATCAATTTTTCATATTTTTATATATGTGTATATGAAAATTATATGAAAAATTCATGTGGGTACTCAAATGAAAGGTTTCGATGAGTGTAACATCGGGATGAGGTTATATCTTTAAAAATGTCAATAGTTAAAAAAGTACAGTGCAATTTATCGAAAGTCATTATTTAATGAAATAAATTTTCAAATTAAGAGTAAAAGATATTTAATTTAATTTTCAAAAATCATTAGAAATGTGAGTAAATTACATTTTTTTAATTAACTTACATAAAAAATTTATTAAAAATATTTAGTTAATTTTTTCTAAACGACCATTTTCAATTTGGAATCTATTGCTTCAATTTTGCTTAAAGACATGATAAATAATAATTAAATAATAAGTGTCAAGAGACATAATAGTTTCCAGATGACACAATAAGTAAGATGTAAAAATCTAAGACCACCGGGTGAAGAAAACCACTCGAGTATAATTAGCCACGGTTTTTTTAAAATATTACCTATATCTACTTATATCTTATAAAAATATAATGCATACAAAAAGTCTGTTGAGCTGCACTAAATACCGTGGATTATTTCCTGAATCTATTCATCTTCAACCACTCGGTTTATGTTTAATAAATACTCACGTGTTCAAAACGATCTACCTGGGGTACGTTATGAACTTAACACATAAAAGTTATATTAGGATGGAGGATGTTGCGTATCAAATCGCGATTCGGCACGATAGTCCTTAATATCCCAGTTACTCTATCTATTTCCATTTATCGGGTTTCATTAATAAATATTTTTTTGTATATCAGAAAAACATGTTTATTTTTTTTCTTTTAAGTAAGCTGAGTTTATATTTAATAGCTACAATTTATAAAATAAATTCAAAGCTTTATTAATTATTTTTAAGCTTTGCTAATAATTTTTTTCTTACAAACTCAAAAGTTTGATAAAATTTTAATAAAAAATAGTGAAGTCAAAGTACATAAAACTCACCTGATCTACAAAGAAGCCAAAGAATAAAAGAAGTATAAGTAAAACTTAAACTGTATAAAAAAATGACAATCCTCTTATTCTTATTCTTCTTTAGAGATAAATATAATCGAAGCACAATGTAAAAGCGAGAACGTTTTTCGGTGGCTGTAAAAGGTGGCGAGGACGACACCACAACAAGAGCTGAGGACAATGTGCTCACACACCGCACACCATAATGCATTATACAATGGCTAACATACATAAGACCATAGACCAGAAACCAGAAACCAGATGAGTCTATGTGGGACTATTTATCTACAAACGTTTACGTTACTCAAATTAAATGAAAAGAGACCTGCTGGAGAACACTCAACTAGAAGTGGCTGGATGAATGATCAAGAAGTCTGAGTGGGAGAAGAAGAAAGGATCCTTTGGAAGGTCTCAAGAAGTTAAACGATTTGGGTAGTTCTTTGGATTAGCTAAAGGTGTATATCGAAGTAAGTTGAGTAAAAAAAAGACATCCACGCGTCGAAATCCATACTCTTGATCTGATCAATGATCGCTCATACCTTGGATCTGAACTTCCACGGCACGGGCCATCTGGTCTCTGGTTAACGTCTGGTCTCAGCTTCATAGTCAAGAGATCCACTCAGTGTCATCCCGCTCTTGTCATGATCACTCATTTGGAAAAAAACGCGCTTTGATTAATGGACAACTGTGGTTTTATAACACCCGAAGTGTGTAAAGGGAAACGTTCTCGGGGTTTTGTTGGGTTTTATTACCATTTTTTTTTTTATTAATATTGTAGAATTTTTAATTTTTTTCGTTAGTTTGAAAAATTTTGTTTCGATTTTAAATTACAACACAGAAAAAAAAATTGAATCAAGTAAATAATTTTGAAAAATTTCACCTTCTTGATTTGAGTAAACAATTCTTAAACTAAGAAATTTTTTTTTGGTTTAATTTAACTTAATTCAAAAATTTTTCGTCTCGATTCAAGATAATGAATTATTTTCTTGGTTCAAAAATTTTTAATATTGGTTTGTGTCATATTCGATACTTTGCTCATTTTTTCGTCAATATTTTACTATTTTTTCAAGTATAAAGTTCTCTTTAGTTTGAGAAATTTATTCTTGCATTAATTTGACTGTTACTTTATGTTGAGACTAATCATAAACTAATTTTTAATTGAAGTAAGTTTTTAATTTACACAACAAATAGTAAAATTTTGAAAACTTGACTCAAGAGCCCCATAATCTTGAACCAAAAATACCATTTTAAAGAAAATGATTTTCTTGAGTCAAGAGAATAAATTCTTGAGTCAAAGAATTATTTCGACGGTTTAATTAGCAATTTGTCTAACTCATTTTTTAGAGAGTGATTTTTTAATATTTTGATGTAGCAACAGTCAAATTATAAATTATTTGAATGATTTAAACCAAAATATTACACCTTCAGTAGATATTAATGATATTAAATGATTTTTTAAAGTGATAATAAATTTTGAACTAATTATTTTTTTTTCGTACAAATGGAAGATTCTCTAAAATAGACAATTTGCTAATTAGAACGTCGATTTTTGACTTGAGTAAATTTTCCTTGTCTCAAGACTTTATTCTCTTGACTCAAGGAAATCATTATCTTCAAAATAGGATTCTTGGTTCAAGATTTTGGCTCTTTAGTCCAGTTCATTTTTTAATCAGTGAATAATTTAATTTAGTGAGGCATTTATGATAGTAAAATCTTCCTAATTTTTTCTGCAATTGAAAAAATTCAAATATAAAAAAAAAATACCCATTAAAATCCAACGCTCCACAAGCGTAATTGAAAAACCCAAAACCATAATAAATTCTTCAGAATTTATTAAAAAAAAAAGATTTTTTTTGTCAGAAAGCCACAATGACACCAGGCAATATATAAGTACAATATGAACGTTCATCTCACGGTATAAATCATGAAATCTTTCATGAGATGATGGCACGTACACGGTTTTAACCATGGGTTCACTCGCTCGGAAGGAGAATAATAAAATTTGGCCCCGCCATGAGAGGGGCGTCAACTGCGTACTACGTGTGGTTGCACTCGATGAATTTTTCGAGGGTGGATCCTATAAATGCAACAGCAGTAGCAGCAGAAACATAAGCAGCTCCTAGCCCTAAAACCCGTACCAGGGATTTTGACCTCCTGACAAAACCTACCATCGCCTCTACGCACCCCAAGGCTGATGGTTGATGGTTTATGGGTGCACGTGAATTCACCGAGTTGAATAAAGCTCGAGACTGAGATGTCAGATGTGGATGGGAGGAAAAAACTGAGAACAGAGACAGAAAACACCCGATAAGGACGACAAAAGGATACGAACCGTGAGCCTTCATAGGGTTTGCTACAACGCGCCCTAACCCACTGGTATCCAAGGTTTACGTCACCAACTTCGCTGTCGAACTTTACCCCTAGAAATCTACTACGCTCTCTTCCTCTTTCTCTTCCTCTTCAATATATTCTATCTCGTATATGTATATTTGAATTTATGTAAGTATTGGTACTATATACACTCGAGGGGAGCGTGCGATACGGAGGCTTTCCGATGGGGCGTGGGCAACCAATCTCCTAGAGGTTCGTTTCACCTCTTAACACAAGATTTATCAAGGAAATCTCGATTTCTCTTGGGCTTGTTTGTTTATTTTTTTTTTTTTGTTAAAATTGTTTTTAATGAAAGATTGGATTATTGTATACATTAGTGACTATAAGTTAGTAAAAAAATTTTTTTTACAATTTTTAAGACATTTTGAATTATATATTTTATATATATATTTCTCATATTTGTGAAATATATTAAATATATCAAAATTATTGTGGGTATTCAAATGAAAGGTATCGATACGTGTAATTCCAGGATGAGCTTATATCTTAAAAAATGTCAATAATTAAGAAATCATATTGTATTTTGTCAAGGTATGATATTTTTAAAGATATAAGCTCATCCTGGAGTTACACTTATCGAGACCTTTCATTTGAATACCCACACGATTTTTTTCATATATTTTATACATAAGATATTTCTCATATTTGTGAAATATATAAAATAGCTCATCCTGGAGTTACACTTATCGAGACCTTTCATTTGAATACCCCACGATTTTTTTTCATATATTTTATACATAAGATATTTCTCATATTTGTGAAATATATAAAATATATCAAAAATTCATGTGGGTATTCAAATGAAAGGTCTCGATAAGTGTAACTCCAGGATGAGCTTATATCGTAAAAAATATCAGTGGACAAAATACATCATTTTTTAATTAATTTTTTACTAAAAAAAATCCATCCAAGTGAAAAAGTCTCGAATCACGTAAAATTTATTTACACCAACAAAATTTTCTTAGTTTAAAAACTTTTCTGCTTTATTAAAAAAAAATGTTAATTTTTTCTCTCATAATTACCACAATTTTCTCTAGTTTACAATAAAATATTTATTTTCCCACCAAGATTTAAAAATTGCAGCATAAATTCAATTCCATACCAATTTGTCATACTTTTGAAGTATTATTTGACAGTATATATTTTCGTAAATAATACCAAATGAAAGAATTCTCTACAAGTATTGAAATAAGTAGCCATAAAAGCTTCAATAAAAACACAACGTCAAATTTATAAAAATGATAACAATAAAAGTTTACGGTAGTTTAAAAAATTTATTGGTCAAAATTTCTTTTAGTTACCGTAGAAACCACTTAAATTTCTGACAGATAGAGCGATCGGGAGATGGATCACGCGACTGTGTTCGTGTTCTGATTCTTGTGTCCTGATCGATCATCCAGTGACATGACACTTGCCCCTTTTCTGAGACACACAATAATTCGTGGGGACAACAAACATTTTACGGAAAATTTTTTATTGACACAAATTGCCCGTATTCATGCATACTAAATATTTTATTCTCCAACAAACTCAATGAATACTTCTATTATTTTTCTCATAAAAAAAAAAAAAAAAACAATGTTCTGGATAGAGTAAAAAAAAATAATAAAGAGAGCAAATTATTCTCGACAGCCAATTCATTTTATTGAAACTTTTTTTATAAAAAACAACCACGTGCAAATATTTTTTTAATGAAAAAATTAATCAATCTCGTGTTAGAAATCTGTATTATTTTTATAAAAAATTTTTCCTTTTTTTTTTGAAGATTAATCATGGCAATAGTTAAAAAAAAAAAGATAATATAAGACATTAGCATAAAAAATATGAAGAAATTTTTGGTTGGGAAAAAAATGAATCAACATATAATATGCATCTTTATATTTGTATATCTTGAAGAATGTTTATGTATAAAATATAAAATATTATATAAAGCGAGTGTATAGATGAAAAGGCGTAGATTTTCCGTCGGAAAACCCGCGGGCACTTTAGAGACACAATACAATGCAAAAGAGCAGTAGTATAGAGTGAATGGAGAATGGAGCCCCGTGTCATGTGCCGTGTATGGGGATCGGTTGCACGAAAAGGTTTTCTGCAGGGGCTTGTATACTCAATGCGGGGGTGGAGTCCCTAGTCCTGTTGATTTATTGTAACACTTGGAGCGAAACTACCCTCCTGCAATCGAACAATTCTACCCGTCTAAGTTTCATTTCGTTTCATCTTTTAACAGTCCATGCTTTCTCCCTTCAATATATATGTATATGTAATATAATGTCTATGAGAAAATAGAGTCCACTCGATTCTATTGATAGATCTAAGTGTCCCTTTGTTCAAGCTGTACTGCCTCCTCCTGGGGTCAATCCGATTTACAGTTTTTAGATTAATCCAAAATGAACGTTAGTTTCAAATTGTTTTATATTTTCAGCTTCCGTTATTGTAATTAGCTATTTTTTATGTTGAAATTGAAGGATAATATTTATTTTATTTATTAAACAAAGTTGGTTTTGATTAATTAACATTTAGGGTTATTAATCAATCAAAAAGTTCCTTTTAAAACAATATTTTTTTTTTATTTTTCTGAAGTAATTATTTTTAAAAAAATTATTTGAATTTATAAATTAATAAAAAAGATAATTTTATCCAAGAGAAAAATTCTTAAACATAAAAATCATCTTGAAAAATTAAATTCTTGAAAATTACATTCTTAGTTTTAAATTTCTATTTTGAATTAAGTTAGTTTTTTTTTGGTGCATAAATTTGTTAAATAAATCATTGAATGTGTATTAATTTCTTGAAAAAAGAATATTAATCTACACTGTTATTGAAATGAGTAAGAAAACTATTAAATAGTTTTATAAAAGTCACTTGAATGATTTAAAAATCATTTTAATCACAGATTCTCAAAAATATTTGAATTTTGGACATATTTTCTTGATAGTATTTTTATTTTTTAATTTCTATCTTAAAATTCCATTTTATAGTAAATATTAATCATTCTAACCAAAAATGAATGACTTAAAAATTTATAAACATCATTTTGTTGTGAATTGGAAAAAAACTGAAATTTCAAACTCAAAAAAAAACATATAATTATTTATTTTTTGATACAGTTCACTTGCAGTTTAATAAATAGTGATATGATCAGGATCACGGGTAATTGAAAAAAATAATGTTAATCAATTTAAACAATTATTGATTTGCAACGTTTCGTCTTTATTCTTAAGACTTTGTCAATAAGCTCTGGAAAAATAATATATCAAAAAAAGATCGTGTATGTACTTGTTTCAATTTGACGACTATTTAGACATTGTCGAGGTTAGTCATTGGAATATTAATATTGTATATTTGTCATGTTTATTAAATTCAAAAATATTTTGTTAATTGTATTATTTTTCCAGAGCTTGATAAAATCTTAAAAATAAAGAGACGAAACGTTGCAACTTGCAAATCAATGATTGTTTAAATTGATTAACATTATTTTTTCCAATTACCCGTGATCCTGATAATATTAACAATTATTTTTAGCATTTAATCAAAAATTATTTATATTAAAACAATTTATCTTGTTTTTTAAAAAGTAAAAATATGTTTTTTGTTCACAATCTGGATTATTATAATACACACCAAACATAGACCTAATTTTTCGTTATGTAAATATTATCCACCACAAAATAACAAAAACAAGTTTGTATTCCCCCTTGAAACCACAATCGATGCTCCTTCAAAAAGCGGCGTATGCCTACAGCAGGCCTTTTTTTGATGACGCACCCCGACCCTAAGTCATCAACCACAGTAGGTCTGTAGACGCCCCAATCAGAGTGCAGGGGTGGGCACGCATCCCCTTCCAAAAGTTCCGGCCTTTTTGGTGGCTATATAACCAGCCCTATAAAGCCCTTAGGTAAACAGTAGCACGCCGGTGTTGAGAGTGAACGTGTCAGCTCCGTGAGTGAAAAAGAACCCTCACCAAAAACACCCAACAAAGTAACAAAGTGTGTATTCAATATATAACAATCCAAACTAAAAAATGTGCAGTGTAAAAGCAAGTTTCTTCCGTCCTTGGGACAGTGTTGACTCGGAATCTCTCTCCAAATTCGACGACGCGGATTTGAGTGCCAACATAAAAAGTGAATACGAGGAAGAAAACAAAAGTGTTTCTTCGCGGAGTGACGATTCGCCAAACGGCAGCTTGGACATGTTATCGAACTTTGTGTTCAACTCTTCAAGGGATTTGACCACCTTTGAAGGATCAATCGAGCGAACTGACCGGACTAATTCGCCTTGTGACTCCTGTCCTTCAATAGCGTCACCCAATTCCGCGTTTACGCCTACATATACGCCAATCTCCATGGATTACTTGTCAGGACTAGGAGCTGGACAGTTCATGTCCTATGACACTGTTAACCTTCTTCAGTCACCGATTTACTATCCTGGTCACTATCCTTCAGTGGAAGAAGCTGTCAGATTGATTCATCAGCAAGATATCGCCGCTAAACAAATGAAGAAACTCAGGCCAAAGAAATTTCGCTGTGAACATTGCAATGTTGCTTTTAGCAACAATGGCCAGCTTCGAGGACATGTCAGGATCCATACTGGTTAGTTTCTTGATCAACAAATCGAACCTTTCAAAAAAATATAGAATAGATTAGTTTGAAAATTAAGAAATTGATCAATTAGCAGGTTACTAACTCCTTTTTTTTCTAATTTAGGTGAAAGACCCTTCGAATGCGACTCATGCGGCAAAAAATTCACGAGAAACGAAGAACTGACACGCCATAAAAGAATTCACACTGGGCTGAGGCCTCACGCATGTGTAATCTGCGGAAAACGGTTTGGTAGAAAAGATCATCTCAAAAAACACACCAGGACTCACGATAACCGCGGACCATTCACCCTTCCTCACATAGGAGCTTTTGGACATCCCTCTTTGTTGTCGCCTTACTTCTACTCACCTTAACCTCCATTTAAGGACAAACCTCATCTGCAATATGTAAATTGTTAAGTATTAGTCTATTGATCTGAAAATTAAATTATTTTATGGTGTATGTAAATGTGTAAAAACAAAACCGGAGTTTTTGCCTTTCGATATTTATCAAATCAGGGATAAATTATAGTATTTTTGATAAACATTTAATGTCTATGTTTATTGAGGCAATTTTTAATTGTATATAGTTGTAAATATGTGTACAGAAAGAAAAAGTTTTAATGAAAGTTCGATTATTCGAACTAAAATATCATGTATTTTTTAAACTAATAAAGAATTTATATATGTAACTTTGGATTCATGTGATTTTAATTTTGTGGCTTGATGAATTTTAAGTTATTCTTTCACAAGATATGAATATTTTGGTTTTTAATATAAATAATATTAATTAAATCATTTAATGTATAATAAAATAGTGACGGATGGTCTTATAATTCAGTAATAGGCAAGGATAATTTATTACCGGCGGAAATGTAGAAAAACCGCGACTGGGGATAAAAGACAGAGAGCAGGATGATGGATAAAACGGATGCTTCCCGCAGCCACCATTTTCCTCTCGATTAAATCAAACATGGCGACGGTTTCCTACTCTCTTGATATCCTTCAATCGACCAGCCCTTAAACTACTACCAGATGAGGGTATCGTGGTTTCCCCTCTTCAATTATGCGACACACGCTTAGGGGTGCGTTTTCGCATTACATACACAGCTAACCCCAATCTATGGGAATTGCTGTAGTATCTACTATACTATATAATAGTATAGTATAGAAACTGGTAAAAAGAGAGAAAGGGCGATATATTATATCCCCTATCAGCCTTTTTTACTCAGGGGAGATTTTTTCGAGGGCTTGCTTATGAATGTTATGGTCGATTTTGCGGTGGGCCGTGCGCGGGGTGTTTCTAAAAAGGGATTCTAACAGAATATATTTAACGTATTCATGAGTTAGATAAAATAAAAATTTTGAATATTCTTTGCTAGTACTTTGAAAAACTTGATAAATAAAAGGGTTTACTTTTACAGAAGTGTTAAAAATTTGTGAACACAAAACACAGATCCATCAACATTAAATTCGATGATGTATGCAAACATAAAAAAATTCTCACACTCATGATCGTATACAGTAGCCCTGGGGTTTTGAGATCCTGCTGAGGTATTCGTCGAGTCTAACAATTCTTGCTGACACCCTCCTACTGGTCGACAGATATACGACTTATAACAACATACAACTTAGACCTGGATACTCTGTCTCGCTTGAACGGAATTCTTTTCATCTTATTCTTCCCTATTCGCACCGACTGTCATGGACCTGATACATCTTAGTATGCCGTAAACGATCGTTTACTCGGGGGATTACCGGCGTAAACCGTCGCTAAGCTTAGATTAGATCTAAGTCATCGACTTCGAAGTTATTAGTAAGTTTGCTAAATATTTTGATCGATTCTCCATTAAGGAAACCTTGTTACAAGGTTAATCAAAAAATTAGAGTTTTTTCTTTAGATTCAATTGGATTATCTACTTTTATCATAACAGTATTATTGATGAATAGAAAAAAGTACCGAAGATTTTGAGTATAGATTAAAACGAGCCAAAGTATGGCAAAGTATAACGGGAATGTTATAATGATTGCACATTGAAAGTTACAATGAATATTAGCTAGAATAATTACATGGATAAAAGGTGCATGCCAATTCGATAGAATTGGGAATCTGTGCAAGTCAAAACAATACTCTAATTAAATTTCAAGTCTAGATCTAAAAATGCAATTCTATAAAACGCCCAGCGGAGCGGGCGAGTAACAGCTAGTGACTAATATGATCGAATTGAATGGACCAAAACAAAGGAAATCGTCCAAAAGTACGATTTTAAATCGTAGAAATTTCATCCACAAGTCTTTATTTTAGTTTTTCTTTTTTTTTATGTTGTATGAGATGTCTGCCAAAAAGATTCCCAATTTTTTACAGTCAAATCGATCGAAACTAGTACAATTATTATCGAGGGGTCAACATTTGTAAACTCAAATCGAAAATATGCTATTTATTTATTTATAAAAAGGCCGAAATAATTTTATAGCTTGTTTTCTCTAAATACTTGAAAAAAGAATACACATATAACTTTAGTCATCCTTAATACGAAAAGGCCTTGAATAGAAAACGGAAAAACTCCTGGCGTGCGTTCATTATTAACGATCGTCAATCTTGGATCTATAGATCCGCGGCGGGACTCCGTCTTTTTGATCCAGTGTACTTTCATAAGTTTCGGCTCAAAGAAAACTACATTATATTATATATGATACACAAAGATTTCTTTAATAAATACATCTATGATATTACATCAATTCCCCAGAGCCTGACGATGCGCTAAATACTTTTCATCTAGCAGCAGTTAACAGTTATGACAGCACTGAAATTGTATCAGGGGCTAAAATGTGTAACAATGGTGACGGACAATTTTTAGCCCACCTGGACTAGGATGAGCGTGCAGTTAGTATTTACTGTTTGGTATTTAGTCACTTTATGGTATTGATATTAAAAAATGAAATGTCTTCATATAATTCTGAATTATAAATATACTTATGACGAATGAAGGATTCCAAAAATCACATCAAGATTCGATCTTCCGAAGACTTAGTGCAGATGAAAGTGATGATGAGAATCAAATGAAAGTAATAAATAACTTTTAAATTCAATGTTATACTAAATGGTATCATCAACAGTAGGAAGAAGAAACAGCGGGACGCCAAACGTGGACAATGGCGTGATCCAATTTTATAGTAGAAAGACCGATGAGTTTTCTGCTGGACAATGGGTAGCCTCTTTTCTATTTGGAGTTGTATATAGGCTCAGCGAAATGGTCATTTTGAATGACCGAGTCTTGGGATACAGATACCAGCTCGATATTTCTGATGTCTTTATAGCTGTTGAGTTGTCATTATGTTTACGGTAATTCATCCTGTATAAACTTTCAATAAAAGTACGGAAATAATATATTACACAATTTCATTCGACCCAAATGTTGATTGATTCATTTCATTGTTACTCTAATCGAATATTTCATACACGAAAAAAAGGATATCTTGGTTGAAGAAAATTTTAAGGAAAACGACGAATATTTTGATTCAAGTAAATTATTTTCTTGATATTCAACATCTTAATTCAAAGTTTTGATTAATTGAATAAATTAAATTTATTTTTCAACCAATATTGTTTTATTTCTCCAAGTTTCTTAGTACTATTTATTTAAATAAAATTTCTTGGGGTAAAAAAATCTTTTTCAGCCCAAATTCAAATTTTTGAAGGCCAAAGCATTCTTGATTCAAGTAAACCTTTTTTCTGTGTGAGTGTTTTACAAAATAATGACATCTAAACGTTTTTCCTTCAGATGCATTGATAAACCGGTTCACCGATCCAATTACCCCTAGGTCCGTAGTTGCAAACCAAATGTGTTCTGTACATAGAACGGTTAGTGAAATGCCGAGTAAGTCCGCAACCAATTTTTCTAGTACTACCCCATACAATAGCGGTGTAATGAGAATAAACTGGAGCTTCCTCCTCCTCCCCTTTGTAATTTTTGACCAAATTATTGGTAAAATTGGCAACTTCATCGTACCAATAATTTGTGATGATCACAGATAACTTGTCGAAAGATCTAGAGCTATTCCCAGTGTAACCAACATTCTGACCAACCCTGAAGCGCTCTAAAAAGATTAATCAATGTAATAGAATAATTGATGAATTTATTCGGAACTACTTTAAAATTGCTCACGGAATTTTTAAATGATAATAACTTACTAATAAGAATTATTATTAATAAGAAAAATTAATATCGCAAACTTACTGACATCGCGACATGGGTCGTGCTTAAATATACACTGATTAGCCCACGCTTGAGCTATTATAGCCAATCTTCTATCCCAACGAAGGTCCGGAATAATTCCACGTGGTTGCGGGCCTGGATTTCCGCGTGTTTCGAGTCCTGCAGCTACTTTGCGTCGTAACATGTTATGAGTTTCCAAAATTTCTCGCTTCTCTTCATCTGTTACGAAATTTGTAATTACTCTGTTGCATTCAGGCCCTCTTCGCCATTCCTAATCAGATAATTCCGTTGAAAAAGTGCTAATTACAATTTTTATATAATTCTATGCACTCAGATTGATAATTCGCAAATATTAATAAAATTCAAGTTAAAAATGAACAATATTTTTTAAAATAGACAATATTCGTAATATTCGTCATGTTAATTTACAATAAAAATATATCTATATTTTACCGACTCTGAAGAAGTCATGATTCATGACGAAATGTTGCTTGAAAAAAATTAAAATAAACTTAAAAAACTATTTTACTTTTTAACCTAAAGTTAACTAATATAATTTTTCTTTTGAGATTTTCAAAGCCCTTGGAATGAGAATAATTTTAATTCGATAAAATAACATCTTTAATAAATTTTTTCCTTACCCCATATTCACATAATGTATGTCTTTCACCTCGACATGAGTCGGGATAACAATATGTCCATTCTCCCCCTTCATTACATTTAATAATTGCAGCTAACCAAATCAGTAGAACAAACTTCATCGTACCAAACTTAATTATTCACTCAATTCGATTGTTGTTGAAAAATACTTATATACTTGCAAAATCATAATCAACCAGATAAGAACATACGATTTGTGTGAAAAAATTTTAAAAACAATGACTTACAAAGTTTCTTTTTGTCACGTTTTTCTTTATTTTTTTTATTAGAGAATTTAATCTCTTTTATTATCCAAGGTCATATCAACAAGGATTGAAGTATTACATAAAAGTATTTGATTTAGTTGATATAATATATGCATTGTAAATAGCTTAAGAATTATCCGTTTCGTTGTAATTGTCATTTTAAGATTTACCACGTATGCTGATAAAATTATATTTTTATTGCAAGTAAATACAAATTTAAAGTAACAATGTTATATTACTATTGACAGATAAATCTGGGTAATGATTGCATACGAAATAAATATTGTACCGTCCTTCGACTTCCAGGAATCTTGTGATACCGCAACCTATATACATTATCTTGTCCCAAATTATCATATGGTACACAGTAAAAAATTTTGCGTCATTGCGTCAAAAAATTTTTGTGTTAAATATTTAACACTTTTATGTGTACATTTAACATTTATTCTGTTAAATCAACACTAACAAAAAAGTGTTCAATATTTAATACAAAATTTTTTGACGCATTGACACAAAATTTTTTACTGTGTAGTTCACAGAAATTATGATAATTCTTCGCCGTTGAAATCAAAATCTAAATCGGTAGTATTTTGTTCAAAGTTTCGAATCTTTGCACATCTCTACTTTTAATTCGAAGATGCTCTATATTTATTTAGGTCATCAAAAGGTCCATAATGGTGATACTTAAGTCCAATATTATTTCAAATTTCTTATCGTATCTAGTAATTAACAATGACAAAAAAACTTTTCTACATAACTAGAACAGTATATCTAAAACAAGCTAATTACTTTAATAATTCTCATTTATCTGCACGGAAATAGCATGTGCACATAATATCAGTCGAACAATTCCGATAATTTATCAGAAAATTAAGTTATATTTAATATTATTTATTTTTATAGCATATTTTTTATTGTTCCGAAAGCTACCTACACTCAACTGGTTTGGGCTGATACTCAATTCGTAGGTTACGGTCTTGTCAAGTACATAGACCGTGCTAATGACTGGTATAACACTAGATTGATATGCAACTATGGACCAGGTGGAAATGTTTTGGGTCAACCTCTTTAACCAACTATTTAATTTCTAATTTATCAATTTCTTTATTTCGTTTTTGGTTTATTTGTTTTAATCTTTCATTAGGTCTTATGAAAATTATTCCTATTTACAATTTATATATTTTAAAAGTATGTTTGTCAATAATCACTGCAAAATAAAATAAAAACCTCGAAAATTATAACTAATTTGATTTTATTATTTGATTTGAAAAAAAAAAAAACAAATATTTTTATTGGTATCCATGATTATTACATTCAAATATTGAAAAATGGATGAAAAGAAGATTACGTAGTGTTTAATTGTTTGACAATATGTCATGTATACATTTAAAAGTAAATATTGAAATAGACGACATGAGTAAATACGGTCAATGACACTTACGATGAAGTTTACACAGCTGACTTGCTATTCCAATGATAATTTTGATCTAGAAAAAACTAATCAAAAGATCATTATCATTGACTTTCAAAATTTCCACAATTATCGTCAATTTTTACTCATATTCTTTCATTTTTTCAATTTATGTCGTTTTTGAAAACTAAAAATCATTTTTCAAACAATTAATTTCGAGTCTGTATCTTCAAATAAATATCACAAATCTTGACGAATTCCATTTATTATTATTTTTTTTTTCACATTAATTTCAAAATGAAGAATGGCACTTTTCTCTACAATCAATCCAAAAAAAATAATTCAAACTTATTCAGAAAATGAAGTTTTTTATTTAAATTCTTTTTACACAAAAAATGACAAAAATTTCTTATAAGACCAATAAAAATCTAAAATGATCAATAATTGCGATGATTTGAACTCTGAAAAATGAAACATTCTTTATCAAAATTATGTAGTTTCATAAACGGGCCAGCCAATGACATTTCCATGAGGTGCATAATCACACAAGAAGTACGTGTTGTACCAGTTGTCTTTATAGTATCTGAGAACTCCACAACCTAAATGAGTAGTAGCACCCCATATTAGCTGAGTGTAATGCCCAATTTGCGGATCATCTTGCCACACGAACGCTCCAACCCCAGAACCGTCAAAATTCACATGTTCACTGAACCACCCGTCAGTCATGTCAGTAAGGTTTTGGTACCCTGAACCATCTGCTCTCCACATCATATTTTGGCCAACGGAGAACCGATCTGCAAAATCAAATTGCAATGATTATAAATTCATTACATAAGCTAAGAACTTGAAATTAAATACGATCAATGTCCAAGATTTCTCACCAACATAACGACATTTATCATGCCCAATTTCGCACTGAAGAGCCCATCTTCGAGCAAGTTCAGCCAACTCTTCATCCCACTGCAAAGGTGGAATTATTCCAGCAGGTTGTCCTTCCACTTGGCCGTTTGCTACCCATGCTCTTCTATCGTTATGAGCTTTCAGGATTTCGTCTTTTTCTTCTTGAGTCAAAGTTGTTGATTCAACTTGTCCACAATTTGGCGAAGGGTCTGTCGACTGTAAAGTAATTCAAATGCTCAGAAATTTTATTAAGCATCAACAACAGAAAAATCAGCTTACTGAATACTTGCACCATGTATTTTGCTCACCGTTGCAGCCACTTGGATAGCATTCTTGAGCACTTGTTGAAAGTACAACGGTGAAAATGAGAAACACGTTAATTGTCATGATGTCGAATAGTATTTACAAACTTGCACTGCTTAGATAATTATTTGTACTATTTGTAACGAGGAAAAGTTGGTTCTTTCTAAGTTACCTGCGATAGCGGACGATAATAAAGTAATTTATTGCTCTAAATTGTGTATGACTAATGAGGAAAAAGCAATTTAATAGGTGAGTTATAAAAATAAAGAAAAAGTTATGAATTTATTGAGAACTATTTTTCATTTTTTAATTGTTTTGACCTACAAAGCAATTTATACCGATAAAATAATTTTTTTTGATAACCAATATTAAATAAAAAATTTAATAATGATTTCATTTTACGGTTCACAATAATTCAATCAATAAAATGAAAGAATTTTTCCTATAAGTTCCTTAAAAATAAATTAATTTAAAAATGTCAATTTTTGGATAGCAAAAAAATAAACCTTTTCAAGGTTTCATATCATTCTCACCAATAGTCAATTTATAATGATAAGTATATAGGTTGCATTGGAAAATGCTCTATCTCTAGATACATAATTAAGAAATGACCTTGTATCTTGTGAACTATTGACATTTTTAAAGATATAAGCTCATCCCGACTAGTTACTACTCGAGACCTTTCATTTGAGTACCCACATCAATTTTTCATATATTTATATATATATAT
>CAJNRD030001117.1:2692410-2717100 GCA_905319865.3 Cotesia congregata | reverse complement strand
TTTTTTTTTTTTTTTTTTTTTTTTTGGGCGAGAGGAGGGAAATCTTCATAGACACCGGCTAGATGTTGTTGATGTTGGTTGCCGGTAGTGTGAGATTCTTACTCACTAAAACCCTCCCCTTTCTTGTACCTGATACTGCGGGACCGCGTTAGCATTACTTCGCAGTACCAGGCCCCCTCCACGCTGCTCCTGCAGCTTATTCCTCCGTTTCTTCTTATTTCTCCGCTTCTTCTTATTCGTCTTCTTCCTCCTCTTTCCTCTTCTCCATCAGGACCTCTCTTACATATCCCGTCATTGCTGCCCAGTTGTCAATCGACTTCAGCATCCAAGGGACGACGTCTTCAGGCCTTTGGGGCACTTCCTTCTCTTCCCGCCAACGCAGCCGTATTTCAGACCAACGTTGGCAGTCAAAAAAGGTGTGCTCGGCAGAGTCAGCAACTCCCGGACAGTACACACAGTAGGGATCGTTTCGGATCCCCATACGATGTAGGTAGGCACTGAACTGTCCATGCCCAGCAAGGAACTGCGTAAGATAGTAGTCTACTTCCCCGCAGTCCCTCAGTACCCAGTCACGGATCTGCCCAATGAGCCTATACGTCCAGCGCGCTGTTTCCCCAGTTTCCCAGCGCTCTTGCCAGAGCGCAAAGGTCTCCTCACGTTCACGGGTTCTCACGTCTTTCAGAGGTCCTTCGCCAGCCCGTCGGGCATCCCAGATCCGCTTCCTTTCGAGACCCAGTAGGTCGATTGGAATTACACCCGAGATGACCAACACAGCTGCCTCCGAGACTGTTCGATAGGCGCAGGCTATCCTCAGCGCACCTCTTCGTTGTACCGATGCCAGTTGCTTCCGATATTTCTCTACTTTGAGTGCTTCTCCCCATATCTCTACGCCGTAGAGCATGATCGAGTTTAACATCGGGATGAGCTTATATCTTCAAAAACGTCAGTAGTTAAAAAAGTACAGTGGAATCTCACAAAAGTCATTATTTAATAAAGCAAAATTTTATTTATTTATCGTTTACAACTCACGGCAGTCACATAGTAACTGCAAGGTTGCTAGTTTTATTTATTTTACTATTAAAATCTTCAAAACTAATTTACATAATTATATATTATCATTACAAAAGTTCTTTTATTTGATCACAGATCATAGAAAATGAGTATAATATCATAAAAAAACATAAAACTATCAAAAACTTTAGTAAACACGCTGACCGATATAATTTCCAGTAGGTCCATAGTTGCAAACCAAATAAGTAGTGTACCAGTACCAATCTTTGTACCTAATGGCTCCACAACCAACCGTCCTAGTATTTCCCCAAACAAGCTGAGTATAATGACCAATTTTTGGCGAAGATTGCCATCGAAAACGGCGAACGTAGTTCCTATTGAAATCCTTCACTTCGTTGTACCAATGTTCCACCAAGTCGGACAATCTAACATGATAATTGTTGCTATACATCATTTTGGCGATGTTTTGTCCGACTCGAAAGCGATCTGCAATTTGAAGAATAATTATTCAAAAATTCAAAAACATAATTTAGCTTAGATACTCACCAACATTACGACATGTGTCATGACCAAATTGGCACTGATTAGCCCACCTCTGTGCAATTTGTGCCAGTTCATTGTCCCACGTCAGGGGCGGGATTCTTCCAGCGGGTTGAGGGCCAGCAATTCCACGCCTTTCGGCACCTCTTGCCACGAACGCCCGCTTGTCATTATGTGTTCGAAGAATGTCGTTTATTTCGCCCGAGGTCAAAGAACTCGATTGTACCGTACCGCAGGTCGCTGCAGGCCATGCTGACTAACGTTTAGATTATTGTATATGTCAATTGTAATAAAATCTTAAGTGTTAATTTACATCCTAAGTTTGAATCAAAAAGTGTCAATATTACCAATTCTTCAAGATGAATTGTTCACATTTTTGTCTCTGTTGAAAGATCTAATTAGATTCAATTACCAAATCTAATCAAAGATACTGATAAACTGTTATTGCCTTGTCAATCAATTTTGATTGAACACATGGAATTTATTTTGAATAATTTAAATAACTTTTAGAATATTCAACTTAAATTTAAATAAAAGTATTTCGGAAAAATAATTTTTTAAAAAATCTAGGGTAAAAGACCCCATTACTGCACAGAAAGAAAGGTTCACTTGAGCCAAGAAAATATTTTTCTTCATAATTATTTACTTGGGCGAAAAAAAAATTTTTTTTTGACACAAGAAATTTCACTTATTCCAACAAATCAATTCTCTTGCTTCAAGAAATACGTTTCTTGATCCAAGACAATTTATTTAAGTCAAGAAAATTTTTCTTGTTTTGAGAAAATTTCTCTTTTGCTCCAAAAAATTAAGTTCTTGACAGAAGTAAATTTTCTTGTCTTGAGAAAATTTTTCTCTTGCTCCAAAAAAGTAAATATCTTGATAGTAAATTTTCATTAATATTTCTATTGACTAACATGTCAAATGGGAAGATCAAATAATATTGAATCATTTTTTTTCATTCAATATGTGTAATTGCGCGCTAAAATGATCTAAAATGGGTATCAAATATTCAAGAGAAAAATTTTCTCAAAATGAGATGAAGATCAAATAATATTGAATCATTTTTTTTCATTCAATATGTGTAATTGCGCGCTAAAATGATCTAAAATGGGTATCAAATATTCAAGAGAAAAATTTTCTCAAGATGAGATAATTTTTTTCTCAGCTGAAGTAGATGACGCTGCTTCCTTAAAGTATCTAAAAATCTTGATCAAATATAAAAATTTATTATATCAAGCATTTATGATAATTTGAATTAAGAAAAAATTACTTCCACCAAGAATAGAATTTCAAGAAAAATTTTTACTTCGGCCAACATAACTTCGGTCTTCCTTCGGGCGACCGAAAATTTACTTGAGCCAAGAATTTTGTTCTCCAGTCAAGAAATCTTTCTTTCTGTGTGACACTTTCTTTGATTTTGGTACTTATTCAATTAGGGGCATTCCATAGCGACTGGTGGGACATTTGACTCTGGAATTTCATCAATTATAAACTATAATTATGTAACTGAAACTTATACTATAGTAAAATTTATCTTATAATATAGAAGAATAACTAATTAACAACATCCCTTTGTCAAAAACTTCCATTACTTTTTAAGTTTCTCGTAATTATCATTTGACTGAGTGTGACTGGTGGGACTAAGAAAAATCCTTCTCTCTTACCAAAGGTATACTTAAAGTCCAATTTCAGTTCGACCACTAAACTAAAAAAAAATACTTCCCTCTCAATACAAAATTTATCCTACAAACATTCAATATTATGAAGAATTAGACTGATTTCCTACGTAGAAACAATTAAAAAAATTTTTTTTATTGTGACTGGTGGGACAGGCATTTGTGACTGGAGGGACAAGTACAAAATGTCTACATCAAGTTGTTTATTAAAAAGACTTTTATATTATTTCAACCTTAAAAACATTATTGTTTATATATTTAACTATAAATTATTTAAGATAATTAAAAAAAACTAATTAAAAAACAAAAATAAAGGATTTAGCACGCTGACAACACGATCTTGATAAACTTAGGTGTTAATTAATAACGGACATAAAAAAATTTGTTCTTAAAACTATAATAATAAATATGATAGTTAATAACAAACATAAAATGAATTTTTTGTTAAAACTATTAAAACAACATTTGACCTGGATACAAGTTAGTTCGGCTGAAAAGTTACTAGAAGAGAAAAATCGATTTTCTTATTGATTAAAAAAATTTTTCTTACTACGCTAGTCGAAAGTACGGGTTCCCGCTGCGATTTCACTGCAGAAAGCCTCACATTTATGCCGTGGTCGAGTCGCGCATGCGCTCTACGACGGGGAGCCGAAAAAATGTATTCATGCACTGACAACGAGTCACGAGGCGGCAGAAAGTCCGAAAGTCGGTAGTCGCGCTCACTCTATTATTTATGTATACAAGCCTAACCTTACTTGTGATTGTTATGAATGTATCTGTTTTGTTATGTGTCAATGATATTAAGTTGAAACTAAGTTAATTACAGAAAATGAATATTTATTTTAATGAAATGAGACTTGTTAAATATTTAAATTATAAATAAAAAAAAAAAATATATTTTATTCTGATAGATTTTCTCAAATAAATAAATAAATTCATCATTGAACAAGTAATTATTTTAAAAAATACACAAACAGATTTTTAAAAAAATTTTTTTTTCTATGAATTTCACGATTATGAATTCATTTTTGTGTTTTTTTTTTTTATTTTTAATATCAGAATTAATTTATAATATATTTAAAACTTTAAAATTATTGAATTAAATTAAAATCTTTTCTTAAAAGAAAGTAGTAATATGATAGATTATATATTAATATCTTTATTGACAGATGTATTTGATGCCTGCCCACCCCCCCCCCCCCGACCAGCACGCACTCGCATATCTTTATTGACAGGTGTATTTGCCCCCCCCCCCCCCGACCAGCAGCACTCGCTTCGCTTGTGCCGCAAATGTCGGGGGCAGGCATCAATTTTTTTCAACGCAATTTTTAACGTACTTTCGACCGCATAGCAAGAAAAATACTATACACTACATGGACAGAAATTTGAGAGCCATGAACTGCGTGCCATGATGCCCTCGGCTTCGCCTCGGGCATACATGGCGCGCAGTGCAGGAATCTCAACTTTCTGCCCTTGTAGTGTAATATACTATTTCTTTACAAATTAGTAAAATATAGACTTTTAATAATAAATTAGGACTAAATTAGAATGAATTAGAGAAATTTTAGTCATTTTCCTATTTCGCATGGAATGTCCCATTAATAAAATCATTAATTTCAATAATGAATATATTATTTCTAATTTTTAAGACCTTTAGATCAAAAAAATTGTTAATTTTTATTCTAAGTAGAACATTTTTTCATTGAAAGAAAAAGTAACATTAATAGGGGTTAAAAGTGCCACTAATGGGGTCTTGTACCTTATTTTCTTTTTTATTAAAATAAAGAAAAAAAAATACAATTTCCGAGATACTAAACATATATGTTTGAGTTTTTAAGACTTGTATATGTAATTATAAGAATTTTTTCTTATTATTGTTATTAAAAACTAATCAAACATTAGGAAACAGATGATAATTTCTTTTTAAAGTTTGAGTCGTCGTTACAACATAAGATCATAAGATATGATATGATTAATAAATTAAGTAAATATTCGATAATGATTATGAAGAAAAGTTAATTACTAATGATAGTCAGTGAGTAAGTAATCTATGACGCTATAGTATGTGTGTATGTAATTGAACCATAACTTGAGTGAATTTAACTTGATTCAAGAAATTTCTTGCAAGATTTAAGATAATCAAACTTTAGAAAATTAAGTTCTTGGTTCAAAAGTTTTTATTTTGAAACAAGTTAATTTTTTATAAGTATTCAATGTCAGTCGTAGCAAATAATAATTATTATAAAAAAAATTTTTTTGATTAAAGAGAAATATTTTTAACTTGAGAATAAAATTATTTTTGTAAAAAATCAACGTTTTTGATTCAAGTCGTTAAAATCTTCAACCAAGGTTACAGAGTGTCTTAATCCTTGAAAAGAAATAATCCGTTGAAATAAAGATTATCTTGTTTAAAAAAAAGTAAAGTAATTGGCTAAATTGATAAAATAGAGTTTTATTTTCCAGTTGTTAAAAACTTATATGAAAATTTTTGTCAAAAACTTTATTCCCCAAATCAACTAACAAGCGGTACTAAAATCACAATTTTCCCTATCAAAAACAGAATAAATAAACAATAAACTTACTCGATATCTACACATAGTATGCTGAGCACCATTGCATGTCGGTGGATTGCATCGCCAAGATAAAGCGGACCCGACAACCGCAAGAACCAACACCAAACTTATCATAGCAACGTTATTGTGAAAATGAATCAAACTTGTTAGATTGATTTATTTATACTGACTGAAAGCAGGAAAATTTTTCTGCCCTTCCTCAGTTATCTCTGATAGCAGACCACACAACTGTGATTGTGATTGACATTAACTAGCTGCGATAATGATCATTAGCCAGCAGTGATTTCCTTTTGATGATAGCCGTAGCATATTAAAACGCAGTTTCTTCATTAAATAAAATTCCAGAGACAAAAATAATGTTAAATGGAGAAACAACTCGAATTCAATGTTTTATTATCTCATTCTTTTTATTATCATTAACAAAAATGAAATAATTTTATTCTTAACAAAGGATTAACATTATCGATCAATGGATATGGTTTGATGAAAATTGCCGATGAGTAAGTCAAATTCTGATTAAACAGTCTGGTAGAGTTTGCTGCCGATCCAGTTTCCAGCGGGTCCGTAGTTGCAGACCAATCTGGTGGTAAACCAGTTGTCCCTGCTCAGGTACCTGATGAGACCACAACCGACGGTGGTGGTGTCGCCCCAAACAAGTTGAGTGTAGTGTCCAATTTGTGGGGTAGATTGCCATTTGAAGGCGCTTACTTGGCGACTGTCGAAGTCCTTCACTTCGTCGTACCATAATTGCACCAATTCTGACATTGTAGCAACGTGTTTTGCGCTGTGCATTTTTGTCGCGATATTCTGTCCAACTTGGAAGCGATCTGCAGCAATTAATCTCAACTATTTAGTCATTTATTCAAATTATAAGACTTTTATTGATTATTCGGATACTTACCGACATCACGGCACTTGTCATGTCCCATTTGACACTGGTTAGCCCAAATCTGAGCAGTCTTAGCCAATTCATCGTCCCATTTTAAGGGTGGAATTATTCCAGCTGGTTGTGGTCCAGGGTGACCCAGAGATTCTTTTCCGCTAGCTACCTTGGCGCGGAATTTGTTGTGGGCATCCACGATTTCTTTTTTTTCATAATCTTTCACTCCGGTTGTCTGAACTTTGTTACACGTTGATGCTGGTGCTGGGGACTGGAATTATCATTTTAATCAGTATATATTTTAAATAAAAATTCTGGCCAAACGGTAGAAAATAACGAAAAATTCTTCAAAACTTTTTTGTAAAGATTTACATTTATACAATTAGGTGTCTTATGATTTTTCAGTATCTTCAATATTTTGGCTACACTGATCAAATGTTCTATTATTACTAATTATTAATTTCTAAAGAGAAGAACATCAATATTTATCTTTGGATAATAGATAAACAAAAGAATAGCTTTCTTTAAATTAAATAAAAATTATTTCAATCAATTTAACAATTTCTTGAGCTAAGAATATATATTCTTGAAAATTTTTAAGAATTTGAATTCTTGTAAGGTAAAAGACCCCATTAGTGGCACTTTTTCTCTCAATGAAAAAATGTTCCATTTGGAATAAAAATTGAAAATTTTTTTGACCAAAAGGTCTTAAAGATTAGAAATAATATATTCATTATTAAAATTAATGATTTTATTAATTGAATAAGTACCAAAATCAAAGAAAGTGTCAGTAATTGGTTCCCCGTCACTAATGGGGTCTTTTACCCTATCAAGAAAATTTTCTTAATAAAAGTATTTTTTTTTTCACAGTGTAGAAATTCAAATTTGAATTTTTGAAATAAAATTTCTCGTTTGCGCCAGAAATTACAAATTTAAAATGAAAATTTTGGCTAAATAGTAAGAGATAGAGCAAAATTAACAAGACCTTTTTTGTAGAGAATTAATTTTCCTACCATAAAGGTCTTGACTATTTTATCGTATCTCCAATATATAGTCCAAAATTTTGAATTGAAAATTTTTTCTGGTTCAATTCCAAATTTTTGCTAATCAAAAATCTCAAAGATCAAGAACAAAATTTTTAATACTTACACGATAGACACAAGCAGTATGTTGCTTCCCATTGCAAGTTTCTGGATGACATCGATCAGCAGCAACAACAGCAATAATAGCTGCCAAAATGGTGTAAAAAACTTTAGCCATTTTAAATGCAATTAAGTTAAAATTGATATACTTCTAGTATCTGAAGCCAAAACTCGGACTGTAATTTCCCAGAGCAGCGATCTGGCTATTTATACGCATAAAACGTCTTTCTGAAAGCAATAAATTTATTTATTGTAATATTTGTTCAATGACTTACAAGGCAAAATGTCTTACAATAGTAACACATGTTATTTTTTTTCAATAACTGATAACACTTGACGTCCAAAGACTCTCTTCAATATTACGTAACCAACTATCATTCATTATTCGACACATCGAATTGGTTTGAATTCACTTCAAACCGCAAATATACATATATATACATAACGAATTAATTTTCGTCGGTACATTACTTACATTAAGATAGACAAATTAAATTGACATTGGACTTAAATCATCCAGACACTCGATAATTGCGCGTAAGATTTATAGGTGACGTTTATTTTTATTAATGTAATTCATGAAATTTATCGATTTATTTTTTGCGAAATCCATTAACTATTTATCACGATCTTTAAATATGCCAAATGATTTATTTTTGTCTTTTAATTAAAATTATCTGTTTCAATCTCAGATTTACAAAAATTAAACTGAAGGATTAGACAATATTTCCGCTATTTATAACGAAAAAAAAAAAAAGAAACAATTTTTATAGTTACACTTTATTTTCCAAGGCTCAGCAATTATACTGCTGACAATTGTTTGCATAAGATACATTTATTATTAGCACAAATAGTTTTCAATAATTAGTTCACGGTGATCGATTATTGTAACAATTAACATGATAAATTAACTTTAGCTTAGTTCTAAGAACAATAATTATTATTATAATTCCCCATGAAAAAAAAATATAAATAATATATATTTCGAAATATATAAAAAATATATATAATAAATATATTTATAATAACTAACTTTTGGCCGATTTTCATATATATTTTATATATTCTAAATATATTTTAGATATATTATAAATATATTTTTTTCATATTTTTAGCTATGTATTTATTATGTATTTTAAAATATATCTTGAATATATTATCTAAAATATATTTAAAATATATATGAAAATCGGCCAAAAGTTAGTTATTAAAAATATATTTATTATACATATTTTTTATATATTAATATATTTTCTATAGATTTTTAATATATTTAAAATATATTTTTTATATATTTCGATATATATTTTTTTTTCATGGGGGATTTATTATTCCTTTGTTTTCTTAGACCTGTAGTTAATACTGCAAAAAAAGAAAAAAATAAACTTGAAGCTGCAAGGAATGAAAGATTTAAAATTAATCAGAAGAGAAAGACGCTGGTGGTACTATATAATTAGCATCATATAAAGCATATGTCTTGTTTTCATAGTTGTTCCTGTTATGGGGATGTATTTTGTAAACATATGTGCCAAATATGTTGCCCGCTGGCTTCCAGTTACAAACAAGAGTAATTTTGTATAGCTTAACACCTATTTCATCCACTGCTCTAGCGCAACCAACTTCCGCGGTTTTGTGCCATAAAATTTGAGTGAAATTGCTAATTTTGTTGAACGTTTCCGGGTCTGGGTTAAACTTGGGTATCAATTTTCTGTCAAAGTCTTTCACTTCATCGTACCATTTGTTGACTAATTGTAATGGGTGCACCCACTTTTTAGACGATAATAGTGAAGTTTTAGTTTGGCCAATTATTCCCCCGCATGGAAAAATATATATGCGAAAAATATATGCAAATATATATTTTCACATATATTTTTTTTGCGCTAAATATATGTCCGCATATATGTTCACATATATGCGTAGATATATGTTCACATATATGCGTGCATATATGTTTACATATATGTGCGCATATAAGTGTCTAGAGATACACGGAAAAAAACTTAACTTGAATCGAGAAAGTTAAATTTTTCAAAATTTAACTTTCTTGATTTGAGTAAAAAAATTCTCAAACTTAGAATTTTTTTTTCAGTGTATGCTTACATATATGTCTACATATATGTAAGCATGTATCTCTGCATATATGTCAGCATCTATGTGAAAAATATATGTTGACATATTTTTTTTTTGCGTAAATATATGCGGCATATATATTATATATGCGACATATATTTTTGACATATATATTTCTCCATGCGGGCCTGTAAAAAAAATATCAAAAAATTTGGTAAGTAAAAATACACGTGATTCGTTTCTCTGAACTTTTATTGAGATAAAGTAATCTATCTGGTCTGGATGTCAAGCACGGATCAAGTCCTGATTTACACTGCGACGCCGAGCTGAGAGCCTGCCTGGCCAATTCATCATCCCATCTTAGTTTCGCGACCGCCGAAGCGATAGGTAATTCTCCTGACTTTGCATGTTTTTCCAATCCATTTTCGGCGACCCAAGATCTCAATCCAGCAATATGATCAAATAGCTCTTTTTTCTCCCGTTCAGTAAACTTACTATCAGGCACTGGTTTTTGACAGTTACGTGTTTTCAAAGCCTTTGTACACTCCTTGAGATTAAATTTTGCATCGTAAACTTGAGCAATAACCACCAAAGCGCTGGCCAAAACTAGCAGCCCAATCTTGATCATCGTGAATTTCAACTTTTTTTTCGGTCAAATATCAAAATTTTTCGATCTAGTATTCACTTGATCGAAGAGTTTTACTGAACTGTACTATAAAAAAATTTTTGGGTCTATTTATACTTAGATCGAAGGTTAAAAATGATTCAAATTGAGTTGTTTGTTCATTTAAAAATATTTATTTTGTTTATGTACATTATTTGGTTATAAATTTATGGGTTTTATTCAAATATATCTATAATTGATGCTCCTAACAAATGTTTTTCTATTATCTTGATCCAGGTTTGTGAACTATTTCTTCAGTAAAGTAAACACAAACAAAATGACTTTTGTTATTACCTGTCTTGATAAGCCGTGTTCTAGTTTCATCATGAAGACAAAGGAAATTGATAAATATCCATGAAATCTGTACTAAAAAATCCATATTCAGTGGCTTGTGCTAATAATTTATCTATTTTTGCAGGAATTATTCAGCCATAAGACTACATCAGAAATCCAGCCGTAAACATACTGAAGAAAACTGCAAAATCTGACATGAATTCCAGAAATATGTCTTCAATAGAAATTGGCGAACTGGTGAGTGCTAAACTTTTCAAATTTCTGCACAAAATTGGTTAGAATAACACCAAATTTTGCTACAAATTATCTTAAACTTTTCAATACTAATTTGAACAAGGAATTTGTCAAAAACCATAACATTTTTTGGACTATCTTATTAATGAATTGTCAAGATTTATTATCAACACACAAAACAACAAGTTAGAGAATAAATTAAAGGGTTTGATAAATAGGTTGACCGTCGACATTACCCGTCGGCCAATAGTTACACACTAAAGTACCATAGACAAGCTTATCAGTTTTATTGAAGTTCCGCATAATCCCACAACCGACTTCTTTAGTATTGCCCCAAACAAGCTGCGTGTAATGTCCTACTTTTTTGCGCGTCTGGTTGTCCATGTGGAAGTTTTTGACATACCTTGAGTCGAACTTTTCCACCTCATCGTACCACGATGAGATTAACATGTTGAAGCTCGGCCCGTAGGGACCGTCTCCACCTAGCTTAGCTATATTTTGGCCAACGCGTCCTTTCTCTGAAGAAAATAATAAATAAATTTCAATGATCAATTCAATCTTCTCCTTATAAAGTATTTTTGAAACTTACTAATATCTCTGCACTGATCATTATCAAATATGCACTGACGTGCCCATCGCAAAGCGATTTTGGCCAATTCATCGTTCCATGTAAGGTTGCCAATTATTCCAGCTGGCTGAGATACTTCGAACAATTCGCGAGTTTCTTTTCCACGAGCAACTTTCTGTCTGTATTCATTGTGTAAATTTAAAATTTGAATTTTTTCAGTGAAATTCAAGGAAAATTTTTGATTTTTTATCATTGAATTTTTACAAGTATTACGATTTGGCAATACACTCTGTAAATGATCAAAATTAATTATTAACATTCTTCAAAACAAATTAATCATTAAAAGATTTATCAATTTATATTCAAAGAAAAAGTTTGAATAATAATTACTTTATACAAACACATAGTATGATTCCTCCCACATGATTTGATGTCACAATATTCATTTGCAGAAACTATATAAGCAGATGCCACAACAAAGAGCCAAATTTTGATCATTGTGAACCTCACTTGATTTGTTAACTGATTAATGCAAACTTCGGGTAACAGTTATTACCGGAACTGTGATAGAAAAACTAATCAGGACTTACTTATATAATGGTTGAAGGTCTCAAATGTAACAAATCAAAGTATTTAGTGATTTACATTCCTTATTTTTATTGATTCAAATACTTGTATTTGTCTAACTATGTTGAGTATTGATGTCCATTCGTCAAAAAAGAGTTTTTACGCATATTCAAATAATTTATTACCATGTTTTCCATTTTTGATTTAGATTTAATAATTTATTTCTAACGTAAGCGAATAGTTATTATTAAAGATTTATAGTTAAAATTGTCATTTTTATCATCAAAAGACTAAATGGTAAATAATTTCTTAAATTTACACATATTGTGAATCAACAAACATGCTGTTATTACGTCAATTTATGCGCATTTAAATAATCAATGTCATAGATCACATTAATGCATAAATTGATAATAGCATCCATTGTTGAAATTTTATTATTGCGGACATAAATATAGAAATTAGCGAAAATATAACGAAATTTGTACATTTGAAAATTTCGATACGTGATACAAATTTTCACTTTTTTAAATAGTAAGTTCATACACATAAACCTTAATTTTAAGGGAAGAAATCCCTTCAGGTAGGTTAAAAATAAGATTTTTTATGAGTGATTTTGTAGAAGGCAAAATAATCAAATCTTTTCAAGTTTTATTATAATTTTATTTTGACATTGAAGAATACAAAAACAATTTTTTTATTCTACAAAATTAAAAGAAAATTCAATTTTCTGAAGGAATTTCTCCCTTCATTATTAAAACAGTGCCAATATTTGGAATATTATTATTTAATAATCGTACAATAATTTCAAACATTCTTAAAATCATCCATAAATATTTTGAATATTTGATTCTAAACATTTTGTCTACCAAAAAAATTAATAATCAAAGTAATTAAAATTTAATTGAAAATCAAGAGGGGGATAGTAAATCATTTCCTCAGCCGGTCCATAATTACAAATTAATGTAGTGGAGTTGTGATTAGTATAGTTGTAATTTATCTTGACGACACCACAACCTAATTCCCTAACTTCGCTCCAAACGAATGTTTTGTAACGATAAGCTTGAGTCTCCACCTCCCAACGATCCCACTCTTCCAATTTACGATAGTCCGAACTCTTCAAAACTCTGAGGTCACCGTACCACTGATTCACCAAATCTCTGATGCTTCCTTCTCCTTCAGCGATGTTTTGAGCAACATGTTCTATTTCTAAAAAGAGTTTTAAAAGTATATAATAACATTTTCGATCAAAAATTACATAATATCAAATTATGTTATCAAAAGTAGCATACTATCAGTTCTTCGGCATTTATCATGTTGATCTCTTCCCATGCACTGGTTAGTCCATGTCTGAGCTATTTCAGCTAATTCGTCGCTCCAGGTGAACTCTTTGTAATTTTCCGGAAAAGGAAGTTCACCATAACTCTCACTCATGGTGGCATGTTTATACCTAAGTTCGTTATGCAGGTTCAGGATTTCTTTTTTTTCTTCAGGTGTAAGGACATTAGTTATCATAAAAAATTTGCATCCAGGGTTCATCTTATCCTATGAATTAATATAGCATCAATGATAACAAGAAATTATTCTGTACAGCCAATTCAGCTATACAGCGAATAGTTAAAATGACGATTCGTATCATTATTTTAGGTGTTACATTTAGTTGACTTAACTATACAGATCCTTAAATTAACAAAATAGTTGTCTGTTTTGACGAAACTACATATCTTTACAAGAGCTATTCTCTGTATGCTTAAGTCAAACAAATGAATCCTTAAATCAGATAACGGGATTGTTATTTTAAGGAAACATCATTTGAGAATATGTTGGATAGTTATTTTAACAATATTTTTCTTTTCGTGTAGTTTTTATTTAGACCCAAGATACCTATACTTTTTAATGAATTTAAAAATTTCAAGAAAAAACTTGAACAAAAATTGGCAATATAATTTAACTTATATCTGTATATTATTAATAGGTTCGGGAATCAATTATCGTGTCACCTTATTAATGATATTACTTAAAATAATTTATTTAACTTAAAAACAAATTTTTTTTGTCTGTATGCCTTTCTTAGTCTGCTTTGTAGCTGAAAATTTAATTATTGAACTACTTATAAATTTGTAATTTTATCTCATTTTTAAACTACTAGAATTTAGTTTGTATATATTTTCATGGTTATGATACATTTGACCAACCACATCACGAATAAATTCATGCCACATACATTTCATCTCAATTTTATACTAAGATTAAAAGAATTGAGAGTAGAGAGTAGAGAAAAACTCATACACTATTTTGACTCATTGGTCACAATTAAACTTCCTTAAAATTCGTATAAAAATGGTGGAGAATTTTGAATAAGATACAGAATATTTTTGGTTGATTAAATTTTATTCAATGTAATTATACAATTTTTCGATCAGTAATTTTCATCTGATATTTTTCACAATTTATTACAATTTTAATGAAGTACAAATTTATGAAAATTTAGAGATTGCTTTTTTCAATAACGATGAGCTTTGTAAACTGGTTGGTCCAAGATGTTGCCGCCTGGTCCATAATTACAAATTAAAGTCGTTTTCTTTGCTTGGACTTCGGGAAAAGATTTATAATTTTTCAATATACCACATCCAATTTCAGTTGTTCTTCCCGAGACCAATTGAGTATAATGACCAATAATACGATTTGGCTGACTTCCTGCAAAGCGATCTACATGGTTTGCGTTGAAAAGTTGAACTTCGTCGTACCAGCCTTTTATAATTTCTTCTAATGTAAGTTCACCAGGATAAACATAACCTCCACCTATATTCTGGCCCACATAGTAAGCACCTAAAAAAAATTATTTTAAGTTACAAGATGTGTTGCATTACAAAAAATAATAACAGCTAAAGTATTTTACCATATCACTTTTGCATTCATCATGACCCTTTAAACACTGATTAGCCCATCTTTGAGCTATTTCAGCTAGCTGATCATTCCATTTAAGTGGTCCAATGTCACCCGCTGGCTGTGGTCCCGGACTACCACGTTTTTCCATTCCCTTAAGTCAATAATTAACAGCAAGCTAATTAGATTGAAGGTCTTTCAAATCACTAATCAAAGATATCTAATGATTTAGATCATATTTTTGTTGAAACAGCTATTTTGTTTCATTCATTTTCAAATAAATATTTGTGTAATATTAAATTGTCATTTTGACACGCATTAGTGTAACTACGTTGAATTGAAAAATATTTAAATAATTTTGTAAACTTGAAGTGACTAAACAAATATAAAACATGCATAGTAGAATTATATATGTTTACATTTCAATAATTCACATTGTAGATAACACAAATTGGCAATATATTTAATGTTCCGACAATGCAATTGATAATTTAATTTTACGCAATAAAAAAAAAAAAAATTTATTTATTTAGAACAATTTCAAAAATCTGAAGATTAAAGTATTATTTTTTTAAATTTCATAAAAATGTTTCTTTGAATCAAAACCTCAAAGTTCAAAGTTCTTTATATAAATACAAAATCTAATTCTTCACTTTGTTATAATTCCAAAAATATTACGCATAGTAAGTACCTTAGATTCGATCAATTTGTCATTTTCATAACCGAGAAGCGTCACGTGTAAACGGGGACAATGGCAGCTCTCCTCAAGCAGACAATAAAGAATCTCCGTTGCGTCTTTAAAAAATTGATTTTTTTTCTTATATAAATACTTTAACCAAATTTTTTTACAAGTACAATAATATAATCTGTATGATTTGGCTCTCACGTCACGTAGTACAATTCTTACCTCAAAATGGGCTCATAGTGGGCGGGTGACTACTAAGAATAATGAATGACCTATTGAAGTCAATAGCCAGTCCATTCATTCATTTTTCTCCGAGCACCTGACTCCTGAATTTTAGGTGTTTTTTTTTTCTTACCCTACTTTTTCTTCATTTCACCTCATTCAGCGTAGGCATACAGTATAATGGGTAAATCCGTGAGAAAAATTTCGATACACTTGACATTTTTTATAAATTTATTTCTGCTTCTACGAAATACAATAAATGAATTTTATTTGATATTTATGTTCATCTAAATCAAAACTTTTGGATAAAATACAATTTAAAAAACTTGAACAAATATTTTAATAGCAAACTAAAATAAAAAAATAATGAATAATAAATCCCTCATATAAATTTGCAGTAAAAAAACTTTTAAGAAAAGTTCTTCATTTGACATTTTAAAATTTGGAATATAACATCCAAAAAATTTATATAAAAGCAGTCAATATTTATTAAAATTTTTCTTACATAAACTAATGTAATTATTATACTAAATTTTCAGTAATATCTAAACAAAAATAATTTATTCCAACATCGGTAGCAAAAAAAACTATAAAAAGGCGCCGCTTAAAAAAAAATACCACAATAATACCTGCTGTTTTAAAATGTGGTGAAGAATCATTAGTAAGCATTCCAACTGCGAATATTTAATTCAAAGAGTCTGAAATACCCCCTGGTGCCTTTTGGAAAATAACAATAAATCAAAACCGACTTTATTATATAAAGAAAAACGCCGACATAAAAAGCGCCGGAAAATCACAGCAAAATCATGGAATTAAAGCTTCTGTTTTTTCTTTATTTCCGGCTTTACAAACAATTCTGACCGACACTGGGTATCCTCAGCTGCAGGTCAATATTTTCATTCCGTGATTCTGTTTTTTTGATCTTCAAAAGATACGCGTTGGTGTTTTTAATAGACTCATCAATTTTCGGGCTCTTAGTTTTACTGCTTGCTACTTTATTCTCATCATTCTTCACCTCTGTTAATAACAAACGCACAGGTTTCTCCGTAAAATTGCCCAAGATTTTGTTCTTTGTGTTCGTATCTCTTTCCTTTTCTTTCTCTTTGTCTCTGTCTTTGACCGGCGCCAATTTTTGGGTCCGTAACACCAAGCGGCTTTTGTTTATAAGCGCCTCTATTTCTTTGTAAGGTTGCTTCGACTCTGCTATTTCTGAAGTTAACTTGAGAAAAAATTTTAAGCTCAAATTGCTGCACCATTTCAAAACACAGTAACTTGTATTTTTTCTAGTTTTGATTCTATAATTCTTGATCTCCAGACAAAGTATCCCCGGACAAAATATCAGAAATAATTAATTTTTTCAATAAAACAATTCAAAACAATAAATTTGAAGAAAATTATCAATTTTATTTAACACTTATTAATAACATTTCAACAAATATTCGTAGCACGAATATAAATACAACTGTGGGGGTCATATCTTCCACCACTCTTTTGTAATTTAATTTAATTTAATTATTATTTATAAGTATTAATATTATATTAATTCATTATCATTTATGAATATTAATATTATTTAGTTATTATTTATATTTATTAACATCGTTTAATTATTATTATTAGCATATAATTATTTAGTTAATAATTATTATTATTATTTATTAGTAATAGGTAATTAATATAGGAATTACTTAAGTTGTAGATTTTTCTATAACGGTATTAAAATTTTGTTTAAAAAGTTTCAGTTGTGTCTCATCACCATAAATTATACTAGATTATAATTTACTTGGTGATGCCAAACAACTGATAAGTCTCGTCTGCAGCAAAAGCATTTTCTTTGGGAAATTTTAGTTTATTGTAATTTTGGTGCAATATAATAAAATTCACATTTGCAGCTGGCGAGACCCTAATAAAATATATTGTTATAAGATTAAAAATAGGTATAAGTTTGTTGTAAGAAGCTTAAGGGTTTTTCCCAAATATTTCCATAAAATATTCTCAGTAACAGACCTTTTTCTAAGGAGCAATTAAGGGATTAAAAACTCTCGTCGCATGGCCAGCGACCGGACCCAAGACCTCACTAATTACTCTCTTTACCTATCTATACCTGTATGCCTATCTATCTCTTGTAGCTAAAATACTTCTACTTTTCTATAATTTGTATATACCTAGAGAGTCTATCCTGTACATATATCTACGTATATCACTTCTATAATTTGTATATACCTAGAGCATCTATCCTGTACATGTACCTACGTATATCAATTTTTCATACTTACATACAAATAAGTACTCCTATCCTATACATTTTCTCAATACTTCCTTCGAGTACCCCCACCTCCTGAGAGGTCAGAGGCCGAGATGGACACTTTGAGAAAATCAGTTAGTCCTGGAAACCCATCAGCTTCACCTCGTATTTTTAAGTTACACGCGTGTATTAATAGTTAGATTTATTTAAATAAAATTTATTAAACTTAAATATTTCTATTCGCTCACTCGCTAGCCCTTACTTCCCAAACAACAAAATAAAATCAGTTGAACAATAACAACGAACACCATAAAATTAATTATCAATAATACTAAAAATTATAATATTTTTAAATATTACAACTGTAAAAATATAAAATAAAATTGGATTCAATTAATTATATAATGTAATATAAATAGTCAAGCAAATATATATCTTAAGTATTAAAAAAAACGATTTTTGCAACATTTTTCAAGAAACTAATCTAAAAATAAAAGAAGGAGATAAGATTTTGTGCGATATTTAGTCTCGGGGATATTTTGTCGCGGGATGAAGAATGCTGATACCCAAATTAGTTCATCAAAAAAAACTTACTTGAATTTCTTTTTTCCCTCCATTCAAATTTTCACAAAAACACACCGTCTCAATTCGTGAATTTTCGCTTGTCAATTTTTCCTTCATATTCAAAAATTTATCTCCAAAATTCTCTGGATCAAATTCCGCCTGAAAGATCATTTTGTAATTTTTTCAAAATTTTTCACGTCTAAAAAAAACAAACTTGAAGTTAGCCTCAAAAAACTGCGACAAAATTCAGTTCAATAAAAACTTTCGGCTCAAAATTTCTTCCAATGGACAAATCTGGTAAGAGCTTAACCTAAACTTCAAATTTTTCTCTCATTAGCCATAAATCATAACCAAACCCAATTTCCATAACTTAGTTTGTGGATGTGATCAACCAAAACTAGTACCTTCTCAATATTACCAAGAAGTCGGTGCAGAATTGTTAGGGAATAAAATCCGGGTCAGAATCGAGCGGGACAAGAATAAATTGTCCAAATTAAAAAAATTGAAGGAAAAATCCAAAGAATGGGACCCGCCGTGTTTTTGCTCAGAAGGGAATAACCTCAACAAACCTCCCAAAGAACCTCGTGTCCAAGGGCCCAAAATTATAAGCGTTGGAGATAGCGAAATAATATTCCGCTTGAATTCGCGCTGCCGTTTGTCTTGCGAAGATCAAAATTATTCTTCTCAGTTGGTTTCTTCTGGTGATAATTTTAAATTGGCCACTTCAAAGCCTAAAAATCAGGAAGATAAAATTCAAGTGTTCTCACGAGTGGAGCACCTTGATAAGTATGACGTTTATCAAGACCACGCGACAATTGGGAACAAAAATTTATTTTTGATGAAAATTAACAAGAAACATGTTAGTAGTAAAAATTTGAAGGATTTGAAAAGTAAAAATATTGAATTAGAGGTTAGTTACCCCAAAATTAAAATTTTTACTGCTCCACCTCCTTCTCTGTCACCCCCTGCGGCCATTTCGCCAGCTGCTGTCCCTCCAGCGCCACCTAAAGTTGAATTACCTGAAGTAAAAGTGATAAAACCAGAAAAAAAAGTTAAAAAATTGAGAACTAAAAAGAAGAAATGAATAAAAATTTATGAATGAAAATTTTAGTAGTAATTTATGAGAAGTTTTTACTAAAAAAAAATATTTTAATAATTTCATTGAGAGAATTATTTTTTTCTTCAATAATAGAGTCTTAGAAAAATTGCGGTTTTGTGGAAAGTAAAATAAACGATAAAGAAAAAAGGAAGTATTGTTGGTTCATAAAATATTATTTATTAGTTTTTGTAGAATGAATACCGTGGGAGTTCATGAAATCTCAGTGTGAGGTCGCGCACAAATTTGAAATATATCCATTTATATTATGCAGTTAATATTATTATGTATTATAGAGTGTAGAGGAGTCAATATAATATAATAACAGTAATAACTTTAGAAAATTGGGAAGAATATAATCGTCTGATCTATAAATTAAACGCAGACACGCTTCCGATACGCGATAAATACCCTGACATGTATGATGTAACAGTAGGAGGCAGGTATTTTACTTTATAAGTTTTTTTTTCGTTCTTGAGTGATGAAGATTAGGAGAGAAGAAAGCAGTTGGTGAATGAATGGAGAGAAGGAAGAATTACAAGTAGTTTTTTGGAGGTTTAATTGCCTCTTAACTTTATAAAGATTACCCTACAAAATCGTTTGATTTAAATTTGAATTTAATCAGTACCTAATTATTATACTAAAAAAAATTTTTTTTGATTTTTCAGAATATGTTGAAGGGAAAATTTTTTTTGTCTTCCAAAAAATGGAAAAACTTATTTATATGTTGAATACGATATAATATATAAAAATAAATTGTTTTGTAATGTATTGCTCAATATTTATATATTTTATATATTTATATATATGAATATATGAAAAATATATGAAAAATTGATGTGGGTACTCAAATGAAAGCTCTTGATGAGTGTAACATCAGGATAAGCTTATATCTTTAAAAAGGACAATATTTAACAAAGTACAGTGCAATTTAATAAATATCTTGTAAAATATTAATAATTTTAAAAATATAAGCTCACCTTGACATTACACTCATCGAGACTTTTCATTTGAGTACCCACATCAATTTTTCATATATTTTTATATATTATATATATGTATATATGAAAAATTGATATGGGTACTCAAATGAAAGCTCTTGATGAGTGTAACATCGGGATGAGCTTATATCGTTAAAAACGTCAATATTTATAAAAGTACAGTGCAATTTAACAAAAGTCATTATCTAATAAAACAAAATTTTATTTATTTATAGTTCACAAGTCACAGCAGTCACATAGTGACTGCAAAATTACTAGTACTAAGTAATTTCCTATCAAATCTCTACAAAAAATTACTTTTTTATCAATTTATTAATTTAATAAATTAGCTATTTATTGCTTATCAGAACATTTCTTTACGAATAATCGTCTAACGAAGATACAAATGATCGATAATAATTCTCGAAAGATACTTTTAAGAAAAACTCAAATTAACCACCACTAATTTGAGTGAGTATTAATAAATACCTAAGTAATATACAGACCTGAAATATCAAAAAATATTTACACCGACCATCAGGTACCTAATTAACCATAAAACTCCAGTAGAAAAACTCAATTAACACACAAAGCTATGACTAATTGACTAATTATTTCTCAACTAAGTCCAAATTTATTTCCAAAGCTCCTTAAAGTTTTCACACCAACTCCGGAAGTTTCCAAGAAAAATTTACAATCTATCAATCTTTACGTAGAATAAAAAAAATTCATAAAGACTATCGAATATCCATTAAATTTGGTTATTTTTATTTGTCCAATTCTTCACCCCTGACATGACTAATTTGCCGAATTTGCCAGCGGAAATGTAGGTTAGATCCGACGACAGGTACCCCTTGGTGCTTCGAACCATCAAACAGTTTGGTTCTGCATATAACTTTCTTCTCCTCATCCGGCCGATCCATATACACATAATAAATAAATATATATTATATATTATATTATATTATATTAGGAGATATAACATAATAGCACCGTAACTGAAACGGAGAAAGCCGGAGCCCTTCACACCAGGGTGTCCAAATCGAGCTGAGGACGGAATCGAAACTCCAGTAGATAAATTCAACACAATGGCTTTTATCGCTACAATAAAAATTATAATGATAATAATCATAACCAAACTGCAGTAACTCGAGGGTCTGAATTCATATTTATTTATATATAAATTTTTTTCATCATTTTACATCTGTGATGCAACAAAATCACACATTTTATTTTACTCTTACTTGCGGTTGCGTATACATTGTCACTTTGTCCCATTCAGCATATTATGAATATGCTTTTTCGACCTCCTATTGCGCACGACCTTTCGCCACTAATTTATAATCCGTAGGATAGTTTTTGACGTTTTAATTAATTATCGACTTCCTGAATTTGACAGTTTATTTCGGTGGAAAAAATTTTTGTGGTAATAAAAAATTTATTTTTGGAAAATTATTAGAGGAAGAAACTTTTTATTAGTTACGCCTGAATATTTTTTTTTCAGGTCTTAAAAAAATTGAGAAATGTTTTATAGCGAAGAGAAATAATAGTCTTTAATCAAGATTTAAAAATTGAATGAAAATTTGTTTAAAATTTATTTATAACTTAGTAATTTTAATATAAATATAAAATATTTTTCACCAAAATTATACATCAAATATTTTATCCAAAAAATTTTTATCTTAATCAAAAATTCAATTTTTTGAAAATTTTCAATAGAAAACTCTAAAATTAAATAATCTGTTTTCGGGTTAGTAAAAATTTGGATTTTCACAACCCAAAAAGACCCCAACGTACCACTCCCAACAGTTTAACCCTAGACTGGTCAACGTAGGAGCGTGACGCCGCGCTCAATTGTATTTTTTTTATTACATCTTCAATATTTACTAAAATTATTCAAAAAAATTTGACTTTGTTCCTTTAATATTTTAAAATATATTAATAATTTTTGCAAACATCTTTAAAAACGTAAAATTGTTGAAAAAAAATTTTTGGCAATTCGCGGAGCTTTCCTCATCGCTTGACCAAATTCGTAAATATATAGTTTTTTGTCCGCGGCGTTGTCAAAAACACCTCTAGTCTCCGCCTGTCGTGTTTTTTGACCAGTCTAGAGTTAAAATCAGCGATATAACCATAGTATTTAAAACCGAGTTAAAACTTTTAATAAAAAGTTAAAAAATTTTGAATTTTTGTACCAACGAAAAATTCTTAAAAATCTAAAAAAAAAAATCCATTCGTTGATGACTGAATACTTTTATTGGAAAATATTCTTATTAGAAGCTACATACGATATATTTTATTTCAAAAAAATTTTGTGAATAAATAATTTAATTTTTTTAAGTAAAATTTCTCTTGATCTTAAAATTTTTTTCTGGATCCCAAAAAACTCGAATTTTTCTATAACATAAAAAAACCATAAAAAATTTTTTTCCTAATTTTGAAACTTCAAAAAAACTTACTAACTTATTTCAAAAAAACTCAATATATAAATGACTTTGTAAAATTAAAAATGATATTTTTCACTGAAACTAGACATGAAAAATGTCATTCAAAAGAAAAAACTAATAAACTAAATATAAAACGACAAGTATAATCATAACGATGGCGATAATGACCTCAACATTGAGAATACGGCCAACAATTCTCTCGAGATTTTAGCTAAAAGAGCTACTGTCGAACACCGACTACCGAAAGGAATGAATTTTTTTCCTGTATATAGTAGCACAGTGTATACATAGTATTTAAACTTTTGTATTGTGTATTTTGGGTCTCGGTTATTGAAACGACTAAAGATTCGGAAGGCCATTAACGTGCGAGTTCATTCACAAGTTCAAAGCCAAAGCGTTTAAAAGAAAGTGACACGATATAATACGGCGATATTATATTATATATATTAGATGTATGAGTAGAGAGGAGGAGTAGAGGCTGGGTAATATAGAGAGGAAGAGGACTGAACTCAACTTTTTATTTTATTTCATTGACATCGAGTACGAGGCGTAACGAAACAATTTTTCTACCTCAATGATCTCTTTTTCTCGTTATATTATGTATATATATTATCTTCACTCACTTTTTACTAGATGATGCTGCACAACATCTTGACACTGCCAAGCCTTTTTTGACTGCTCACTTTTTAAGTACTGAAGAAATTATTTGATTTATGTCATAAGGTTTATTTCATCCAAAATGAATTTTTTCATTTAAGGAGGTCCTTTCGCCGCCAATGTAAAATATAAAATATTAGAATATGAGTAAATTCAATTTTTTTCTAATAGTTAAGGTCCTTATTTATCTAATAGTGAGGTTTAAATTATACTTTACCGGACAAATTTTTTAAAAAATAAAATTTTTAAACGTTAGTATTTGTTCAGAGTCTTACGAGAAAGTCAGACGTTTGCAGTATTTCTCGAATTATACTATCAGTCATGGATTAGATGAAGTAAAAAAAAACTAAAAATTAAATTTTCGAAATATTCAGGTTTCTTTTTTTGCAATAAAATATATCAGTTACCGAGATATTTATTGAGAAATTAATATTTAAAAAATCACAAAAAATTCTCAAGTAAACTACGTTAAAATGGAGTCAAAACATTTGGCAAAGTTGCGTATCGCGCGAGCTTCAGACCATTCAATAAATTAAAACTAATTCATTTATTTACACTGACTGCAAAAACTTAAACGTATTTAAGGTTATAATGTGCAAATGAAAATGTAAACAACCAAAGTACAGCGTTGCCAAATCACGGACAAGTTACTAGCAGTTGATTTGAAAGAGTAAAATTAATTTTTGTAT
>CAJNRD030001117.1:2678767-2692291 GCA_905319865.3 Cotesia congregata | reverse complement strand
ATTTGGCAACGTTGCGTATCGCGGGAGCTTCAGACCATTCAATAAATTCAAACTAATTTATTTATTTACTCTGACTGCAAAAACTTAAACGTGGTTAAGGTTATATTGTGCAAATGAAAATGTAAACAATTGAAGTACAGCGTTGCCAAATCACGGACAGATTACTTGCAGCTGTTTTGAAAGAGTCAAATTAATAATTTTTGTATTTAACTATTTTTTTTTTATTTTCAAAATTTCAACGATTAATGCCTCATATACTATTTATTATTTAATTTTAGGAATTTTTATGGGTTTTTTAATTTAATTTATCGTATATTGACTACTACAATTGTTTTGACTCAACTGGAGCGAAAGGATTTCCTTAAACTTATGTCTTGAATCAAGAAAATTTATTCTAGAGTCAAAAAAATTGCACGACTCATAATGCGAAGCATCAGAGAGTGCTTTAATATCGAAAAATTTTTTCGCCTCATTTCGGCAACTATTTTTATTATTATTATAGTCTTGTTAGTTCGCACGGAATCAAGATATTTTGCATACTATTGTCAAAATAATTTAATGGAGATTAATTTAATACTTTTGAAAAATTGATTTAGCGCAATAGAAAGGAAAAAACATAAAAATAGGTCAAAAATAATTCCTGTCTGTCTTGTATGAAACTCTGAAGACACTGCAACTTGCGAGAAAATCCATTAATTGAGTTAAATTTTTTTTTTAATTCTTTAAAAGAATTATAGGTCATCGAATGTGAATGGCTAGGTAATTTAGTGTCGTTTATGTACAATTAATAAAATAAAACAAAAACCAAAAAACTGTATATCTTTAAATATCGTGTACATTTATCCAACTATACAGGCGTTTGCACATTAGTTGTCTTATATATTTTTTTTCACATTCTTTATTTTATTAATATTCCACGATTAAATGAAGATTATGAGTCGTGCACTTTTGGATTTTCCAAACTTTTTTTTTCTGCATAAAAAAAAATTAAGTTGATTCAAGAGAAAATTATTGAACCAAGAAAATAATTTTTAAAAGTTTCATTGTTTTGAATCAAAATGAACAATTCTTGAATCAAGTGAAATTTACTTCATTCAAATCAAGAAGATGAATTATTATTGTTAATAAAGATCGATCAATTATTAATTAATTGTTTTTATAATTCAACAGCCTATCTTCCACTTTCTCGACCCTGTTGGTTATCTCTCTGTTCTTCCGATTTCAGAAACCGCGTTATAAAATCCTGTTGGCGCCCTTTATTTAATTAATTTTTATTTATTCATTTAATTTTAATTTATTTAATTATTTATTGTGGCCATTTGGACGAAGTCCAAATATAAGCACAAATATATTTGTTTTGGATAAAAAAATCTTGAATTAATTAAAATCTTTGTTAAATAATTTTTATCATGAATTTTTTATGATCTTAATTGCAATTTTTCACAATTTTGCTATCGTTAGCTCTTCCCCCCTCTTATGTTTTGATAAAAACGACTTATTTGTCCTAACAAAAAAAATAAAAATAAATAGTATGCCTCGCTCTGAAACCTACTTTCTTTTAATAGTTTAAAAATGTCGCAACCGATAGGATTACAGTAACTGCCACTGGAAATGCGCTGAGCATTCATTCTATAAAAGTGTCTTTACTTGTTTTACACTTAACTCTTGTTACGATAATGTTACCTCATAATTCAGTGTCAAATTAATGGCCGTTCCAATCTTTTTCACAACAGTTTAGTTGCGAATTGTCATTTATCCAAACATCAAACACTTTTTTAATTCTAAGCAAAAAAAAATCAATTAAATCCAAAACAATTTTCAGTGAAAGTTTGTTTTTTTTTTTTTTTGACAAGAAAGATAAATTAAATTTTGAATTTTTATACTTTTATTTAAAAGACTAATGAATTAAAAAATCACTTTCGGTCACTAATAATTTTTTCTTCATACTATGCACGTTTACTCAGGTCGTACGTGTCCCAGTGGCCAGCAGAGAATGTGACAGCTCATCCGTATAAATTTGTGTCCTACTTTTTAATTTTTGTTTTCTTTTTCATTCATGAATTTTTAAAATAAATTCAAATCTCAGAAAATGAAAATTGTTAATTTCCATGCGTGTAAAACTGACCGAAATTTGGAAAAGTGAAACCTTGTATCAATTTGAAAAGGTAATAAATATCTCTTTATATGTTTAAAAATTATCTGATCAGATACCAAATGCATTAAACTCGTTAGTCATTTTTATAAACATATAATACGCGGTGTTATTGCATGTTTGGAGGGGAAAAAAGTCGATATTGATGTCGAAGTTTTTGTGAGAGGCGATGTAATGGCATTCTCTGGTCGAAAGAGATCGAGAGTATATGTCTTGTACCTAGTTACGTGTTGACTCTATTCAATAATTTAATTGGTGGAAACTCAGTTAGTATTTTTATTTTTTTTTTATTAATTAAAATTCAAAATTTTTTTAAGACTTTTCTCAGTTTTAATTTTACTTTTGTGGATTTTTTTTAAATTTTTAATTAAGGAAAAATTGAATCAATATTTTTTTTTAAAGCTTGAACCAGTTTTTTTTCTACACACTCGTTATTTTTTGTGATTAATTATAGAAGGCATATAACAGCTAATTACGGATACAAATAAATTTTGATTGGAATTTTTTATTAGTTTAAGTGATGAAATATTTGAATAAAAGGATAACTTTATACGTGATTGACTGATTTTAAACATTGAAATATTTAAAATTGATATCGAAATTTTGTGCAAATATTCTTCAGACGTGTTTTAAGAATTCAAAGATGAAATTTTCAAACAAATTTAATGATTTAAAATAAATCGTTATCAAGTTTAAATAAAAATTATTATTATTATTATTATTATTATTATTATTATTATTATTATTATTATTAAACATCAAACAACAGGATTTTTAATTTTTGGAAGGGATCAAAAAATACTTATAAGTATAATTGGGTGAATAAATTTCTTTTTGTTAATAGTAAGAATTTTGTTGCATTAAAAATAAATTTTTGGGTGCGGTAAAAAATACTTATTTAAATAAAATCGGGCATCAAAATTTTTTTTTATTAAAAATCTGATTTTTTTTTTTATTGTGAAACTTTTTTTTCACATAAAAATACAGTTTTTTAATTTTTTACTCATTTATTCCTCGACGGAAAATAATTTATAGTAAAAATGACTTTACTACCTCCGACACCGGAACAACAAAAAATAATAAATCAAGAAATACCGCCTGATCCTGAAATTAGGCGCAAAGATGTCCAAGCACTGCGTGAGTGGTTGATGAAACAGCCTCATTTACCAAAACATATGGGTAATTATTTAATTAATTAATTTATTAATTTTCCCTTAGAAAATTTATCTTTAAATTTGATCAGATTTAATTATAATAGCGAATTTTAATAAATCTAACTCCATATTTTTACGGAAGTAATTTTTTGAAATTTTTAAATAGTTATAATTTTTAAAAATATTATTTGAGTAATCTAGAATTAATAATTAACTTTTTTTTCTTTTTGAAGACAATGACAGACTGGAAAAATTTTTATTTGGTTGTAAAAACAGTATCGAGCGTTGCAAGATGATTTTAGAGAGATATTTCACAGCGAGAACCGCGCTTCCGGAATTTTTTTTGCAGAGAGACCCGATGTCACGTGATGTGCAAGAATGCTGCAAAGTCATGTAAGTCAAGCCCATTTCCGTTTAATATTTATAAATATTTGAGATAAAGATTTTAAATCTTGCAAGTAAATAAAGAAAAATTAAGGCTAAAATTAAAATAAATAAAAGAGTTAAAATATTGACAGAAATTTTCTCTTTTTTTCTAAAAATTTGAGTCATTAAATTAAACTTAACTTTTGCAAATTTTGCATTAATTAAACGGATGACCCAGGTCAGGAGTTTTCTCTTTTAATTGAAAAATTTACATTTATTTTTTTCATTTCTTCTTTAGATTTTATCCAATTTATATGACTACAAATAAAAATTGTCAAAATTTTTTATAGAATTGTATTTAAAAAAAAATTAAAATTAAAATAATATTAATTTAATAAATATTTACATGTACCAGCGAATACTTTGTGTTACCATCGCTAACAGATGAAGGCCATCGTGTGACAGTATTGCGCTTGAAAGACAAGGATATCAATAAGTTTTCCGTCCAAGCAATTACAAGGCGTATACTTATGGTAATGGATACAAGATTAACAGAGGAAGCTTGTCTTTCAAATCAGATGGTTTTTGATCTTGAGGTAATCAATAATCGGTATATTCACTTGTATTATATTATACTTAATTAACTGCTTATTTATTTATTTATATTCCACATTCTTTACTGGCCACATTCTCACAAAATCATTTGAATTATTATTATTATTTATTAAACATTTATGTTCATAAATTATTAGCCTTGAGCAAATTTATTTTCCTGTCAATTCATAATAGTTTGCGTTGAAAAGTTGTCCTTAAATTTCTTTATTTTCGCTTACTTTCATTTTTTTAACGAGTGTTAATTGAAAGTTTAATGACTTTATTGGAGACTTTAAAGATTTTTTTTTTTATGGTAATTTATATTGTAGTGAAAATAATTTTTAAATTTTATGTTATTTTATTGTTTAATGATGAATATTTATTTAAAACAAAATAATAATAATGTATAAATTTTATTTAATGATAGAGTATGAAGTAAAATTGATTGACTATTTATTAATGCTAATTATCTTTATTGATTGATCAAAAAAAAAATTATACACATGTTTATGAATGAATTGATTATGTAAAAAAATTCTTTTTATACATCAGTATCTCACTTTTACTGTCAGGAAATAATTTATACGGGATGAGTAAAACTTTTTTTAGATTTTCGATAAGTTTATTTATATCTTAATTATAAATTTCAAACTTCTAGACTTAATTTCCGGGTAAAAGAATTTTAATTAATCATTTAGTAACTATTTAGTAAATATTTCTAACATTATCAACCCGAAGCTATTTGATGGTAGAGTATTCAATTTTTTTTATTTATTAATTTAATAATTATAAATTAATAAATAAAAAAATTGAGTCGAGTTGGCTTAAAATAATAAATGCTCTTGAATAAATAAAATTACCGATCTTAGAATAATGTTGAATAATTATTTAGTAAGTTATAAATTATTTAAGAAGTTTAATTACTAAAAATTGAAAACTTCTTAGGGATTTACGGCAGCGCATATCGCTAAATGTAGCCCTACACAAGCGCTAGTAAGAAAAGCAATGCTCGCTGCCCAAGACAGTATGCCATTACGTTTGCACAGAGTTTACTTCTTAAACGCTCCGACATTTATTCACAATCTTCTCAATATTTTCTACCCTCTACTCAAGCCAAAATTAGTTGAAAAGGTACTCTACTTTTTTTTTTTTTATATCACTCCTGCAGTAAGTAATAAAGTTTTTGTTAATTAAATAATTAATAAATTATCTATAATTAGTTCCGTATACATACGGGAGGCGGTGAAGAACTTTGGCCTTATATGAACAAAGAAATTTTGCCTAAAGAATGGGAAGGTAATGCTGGAACATTTCAACAATTGAACGGTAAGAGTCATAATAATTTTTTAATTTTTTAAGTTAAAACTAAAAAATTTTTTTTTTAATTGCAATTATAGTTTTTCAACTTTTTTACAAATAAAAAAAATTTTCAGATGTCGGCTAACTTAATTTTCATGTAAGATTCTCATATTTTTATTTTTTTGTCCATTAAATCATTCATTTTGTTACTGATTTAGACGCGTGGAAAAAAAAGATTGAAAAATACCGAGATTGGTTCAAAGAAGAAGAATCATTGAGCAAAACTGATGAAAAAGTGAGGATGCCAACTTCTTCTTCTTCATCTTTCACACGTGAACTTAGCGGAATTCAAGGATCATTTCGGCAGCTTAATATTGATTGAATTTAATAATATATTTTTTTATTTTTACATTATATTTTATTGTACTTTTATAATTAATTGAAATAAATTTCTTACGTGCGAATTATTAAATTTTTTTTTTTTTATAATTTATTAGGTATTTAAATTTCAAGAATTTTCAATCCTGTAATATCAAAAATTTAATTAAAATAGTTTCATACTTGAAGAATATTATTATTGTTAATTTTTTTAGGAAACTATAAGGTAAAGGACCCAGTTATTGACACTGAACTAGTTATTGACCCTTGCAGTTTTATTTTATTTAATTAAATAAAACAAATCGACTTTAATAAATTAATAAATATAATTTATGAATTATAAATTTTTAGATAATTGATTTTTTGAGAACATTTTATTTTTTTAATTAGAATAAAATTGCAAGTGTCAATCAACTAGGCCAGTGTCAATAACTGGGTCTTTTACCTTATTTAAATTTTCTAAATTTGTAGATTGATGATAAAATTTTCTCTTTATCATTTTAGTAAATTTTCGGATAGTACAAAAATTTTTCCATAGATGGCGCGATGAGTTTTGTCTTTTCATTTAAAATACCTTCATTATCAGTTGCGTACTGCGTATTCTTTTGTTTATACGAAAAGGAGGTAAACCTGAAAAAATTCGCCCGTTGCGCAAAACATAACCTTTTGTATCAGAACAGAATTTTCATCTCTTAATTTAGCGCTTTCATCCGCTATTCTTTTTTGAAACTAATTACAATATAGTTAATTATAAAGTAAAAATTATTTTTAACTTAAAAAATGAGTGAATTTGAGAAATTACTTCCAAATATTTGTGACAGCATCGCTAAAACAGCAGCTCATGTCATCAGCTACGCCGGTATGTAATTTATTCATTTATTTTTTTCATTAACTCATGACTAAATTGTAATAATTATAAATATTTTATATAAATTCTAAACTGATGAATTATTTATTTTTCTCTTAGATGATGACAGTAAACAAGAATTGCTGGACGCTCTTCGTAGCAATGTCCAAAACTATACCGAAAATTCACAGAAGTTTCAAAATATCAATGGATTAATCAGCAGATTATCATCTGGAAATTCTGACACTGATATCGAAGAAATTCTTAAAGTATATTTTCTGACATAATTTTATTTTTAGTATTTTAAAAACTAAATAATAATTAAAAAACATTTTATTACTTCTTTTAAATAATTTATTTGCTTATTTAGATATTTTTTTTATTTTTTAGAATTTTAATGATGGAGTTTCATCATTTCAACTGGATTCTTCAAGAAATGAATTTTTAAAACAATACGACACACGTGTTGCTGACTTGAAGAAGAGTAAGCTTATTCACAAACAAATAGCTCATTAAAAAAAAAAATATATAATTATGATATTAATTAATAATATTGTGTGAAATATATAATTTTATAAATGTTATATTTAACTCAGATTTAGCCGGAGGAAAAAGCACTGAAGGTGGCGGTGATGATGAAGATGCAGACATGCAAATGACAGAGGAGGACGGTGCAAATTTAATTTGTCCAATAAGTAAAGTGCGAATGACTGAACCGATGAAGAATAATATTTGTGGTCATGTTTATGATAAAGCTAGTATTATTGCCTTGTTAAAAGGAAACGCTGCTACTAGGTGTATTTTTATTATTTATTTATAATACTAAAGTTAGCCGAGGTTTTAAATTTTATTATCTCTTATTAAATTATAGCTAAAAAATATTTTTAAAAAATTGCACTTACAGTTTTTCAAGTTTTTTATAAATGAAAAATTTTTTTTTATTATTATATTATGTAATTTTGTCAAAAAAAAATTCTAAACATTTTTAAATGTCGGCTAACTTAATTTTAATTTTTTATTTAGGTGTTTTTTTTTTTTAGTTATAATATATATATATAATATACAATAATAAATGATATATTTTTTTAATTAGATGCCCTATTGTCGGGTGCAGCAACAAGAAGCATCTGATTATGGAAGATCTTACGTCTGACATTGTGAGACAAATGTGTATGTAATACATATAAATGCGGAGATTAACTAATATTCATAAGACTCAGCTCTAACATTCCAGCATTCATTATTATTAAATACTAATTAATGTTAAGTTAAAAATTTCAAGTCGTCCAAATTTAAAATATTTATTCAAAATATTTATATTAATCTAGTTGTAAAAAGATATCAAAGAAAAAATATTTTTATACTGATAAACGATACATTACTTGTAAGTTTAGATTTCAAATTAAGTGAAATTTAAATAGTAGATAACTTAATAGTATCACAAAAATTTTTAACTTAAGTCTAAGACTGGAATAGTATTTTTATAAAAGGATTTAATATTTAATATCTTTAATTTGTACTTGAAAGTTGTGAAAAATATTATTTAATAATAAAATCTTTTAATATAATAAGAAAATAATAATTTAATATTTTTAATGTACTTCAATAAAAAATTTCAAATGTATCACAAATTTAACAATAAGAAATTTAATAAATTATATTAAAGTTAACAATTACTTGACAATTTTTTTAATTTTATTTCATAAACAAATTTATTCCCAAAAATTATTTTTAAAAAATTGCATTTTTAATTTTTTTAAATTTTTGCGTGTCAATTTTTTTATGAAAATTAATTTAGCATATATTTAATAATATTAAGAATTTTATATCAAAAAAATTATGGCAAAAAAAATTGACATGTAGAAATTTAAAAAATTAAAAAATGCAATTTTTTTTAAATAATTTGTTGGAACAAATTTTTTTCTTAAAAAAAATAAGAAAATTGTTAATAGACAGCTAACTTTAATGTCATATTTTTTTGCCATAATTTATTTGTAACAAAAATTCTAAAAATTTAATAATAATTTTGTAAGTGAAAGGCAAATATTTTTTTTTTAATTCAGACATTAACAACAGCGCTACTAACGTCAATAAAATATACTATCATTCAAAACAATTCACCGAAAGACCGAAAGTAAAGTTGGTTATATATAAAATAAAAAATACAACTCTGTTTTTTTTTTTTTGTTAAGTGAAATTAATTATTAAATAATTATGAATTCGAGTTCTCTATTGCTATCGCGGCTAACCATAAATGGACTACCTAGAATTTTATCTCGAAGATGGTACGTGAAAGAAGAGTGGAAAGATGAATCTATAGACATAACCTCCGTTGAGGAAACTCCAAAGTACGGTGAATTTTTAACAGAAGAGCAAGAGCAGGAGATTTTACAAAAGCGCAACAAATCAAAGCTCAATAATTTTGATCGGAATAAATTACACGGGCTGAAGCCTCATAATCAGAATTGGGACTGGTACCACAACTCCGTCAGGTACAAGCAGCGGATGCTGGGTAGGCATGGTATCGAGGCACTTGATGTTCCTGCTGGATGTGTTTGGCCCATCAAGGAAGAGGTTGAGGACAGGCTCGAGTGGGAGAAGACAGCCTATCCTAATTCCTTGTGGGAAAGTTGGGATTTAATTGCTCAAAAGAATAAGGAAAATGCTGAGAAAATTTTGAAAAGGTCAGTTTTTATTTTATTAAATTTATCAGCTGACATTTGAATAATTTTTTAAAATTTTTATTTCAAACTAGGTAGCAGACATCTAATAATTTAAAAAATTTTTTTTGTTCATAAATTTTTAACAAAAAAATTCCATTTGTAAAAAATTTGAAAAACAATGGGTGCAATTTTTTAATAATAATTTTTTAAATTCTAATTTAATTAATAAAAAAAGAACAAAAAATTTTGAACCATCTGCTAGTTCCAGTACGATACTTATAGTTATTTTGAAGTTTTTCATAAAATTACATCAGCAGATATCAAATTAATCTTTTATTTTACTTAATAATGATTTTTTTGATCTGCGAAATATTTTTCAAAAATAACATTTGTATCTTTTTTTAATGTTCTTATAATGATTAGTTTATTAAGAAAAAATTCTAAAAATTATTGTATGACTGCTAATTCCATTTTTATTAAAATTTGTGATAAAAAATGCTCTATCTCCTGAAACATAATTAAGAAATGACCTTGTATCTTGTAAACTATTAACATTTTTAAAGATATAAGCTCATTCTGATGTTACACTCATCGAGAGCTTTCATTTGAGTACCCACATGCATTTTCATATATTTTTCATATATACATATATGTAATATACATAAATATATCAAATATATGAAAAATTGATGTGGGTACTCAAATGAAAGGTCTTGATGAGTATAACATCAGGATGAGCTTACATCTTTAAAAATGTCAATAATTAAGAATGACCTTGTATCTTGTAAACTATTGAAATTTTTAAAAATATAAGCTCACTCCGACTTTACACTCATCGAGACCTTTTATTTGAGTACCCACATCAATTTTTCATATATTTATATATATTATATATATGTATATATGAAAAATATATCAAAAATGCATGTGGGTACTCAAATGAAAGCTCTTGATGAGTGTAACATCGGGATGAGCTTATATCTTTAAAAACGTCAATGTTTAAGAAAGTACAGTGCAATTTAACAAAATTCACTAACAAAATGATTATTATTATTAAAATTATTAACAAAAAAATTTTATTTTACACGTTTAGATATTTTTATTTATCTTAATTATCACGATATTAGATGAACCGATACTTATTTAATTTTATTTACAGAGAAAAAGAGATTGATGCCAAATTGATGAAAGTCTCCACATGGCAAAAGGACCTGGAAGCTAAACTTGCTAAAAAGGAAGCTGAAATTCGCGCGATAAAGGAGCGCAAGGATCGCCTGGTCGCGGAAGTACGTCGTGCAGTAGGTTTCGACATAGACCCTCGTGACGAACGGTTCAAGCAGCTGCTAGAAGAAAAAGAAAAGGAGGACAAGAAGCGCAAGAAAGCATTGAAGAAACAGGCTCACGCTGCCAAGACTATGGAAAGATTGTTGACAGCAAGCAATTCTCTCAACTTAAAAAATAAACCTGCTGAAGAGAGCGCTAAAAGTGAAACTAGCTAGATGAATATATATATATATATATTATTATTATTATTAATTATTGATATAAAATTGCTGAAATAAAAACTACAACTGGTGTATTTTATTTCCATAAAATTGAATATTTATAAGGCATTTATAAAATTTTTCGGTAGTTTATATATTTTTATCTGGCTAATACAAAAAAAGGGTAATTTAATGAATATTTATTAATTATATTAAGATTAAGATTAAGACTAGAAATAATTATTAATTTTATAAATTGAATTATTTTAGCGTATCAACACACTCAAGCATATATAATAAGATAAATTCAATGATTAAAGCTTCATTGTCATCAACATCAGTATTACAAACACCATTTCCAAAACTATGATTAATTAAATATTATTTATCAATAAATAAATAAATAAATGGATTGATTATCGATAAAAATAAGTCACTGACAGTAAGATAATTATGATACTAAAATTTTCAAACATCTGACAATTTTTTTTTTTTTTTTTTTTTTTTATTACAAATCAATTAAGGGAGTCTTCTTCTGGTTTGACGCCTTGATTTTTGAACATTTTTTTGTAAAAACCAATCAAGAGATAGGACTTTGATCTTTTTACCATTTATTTATACATGTTTCAAGAGTATACAGTTAAATTTTTAGCTAAAAACATTAAGTAAAATTGATGTTATAGTGGTCTGAAGACACCCAACTTGAAAAAAATTACGCTCACTTCCTCCATGATATCACGGCTGCCCAATTTCAAAACACAGTAACTAACATTTAGAAATTTTTCTTATTCAAAAAAAAGTTTGCTTGCCAAATTGATGAAAAATATGATTTATAAATAGAAAATACTTGAATATAAATATTTTTAAGAAAAAATACTTAAAATTAAGATCTAAAAGTTATAAAAAATGCAGCAATATTAAAAAAAAAAAATTAGGTATAAAAATTTTGCAGTTACTGTGTTTTAAAATTGGACAACCGATCAGCTGATTGGCTCATCTAAAATAAAAAAAACCTGGCGGGGTTTTTAAATTTTTATGTTTTTTGTATCAAAAAGTTGACAAAAAAAAATATGAAATTTGGTCTTTTTTGTTCCAAAACCTGTTGAAAATCCAATTTTCAAAATTTTTTTTTTGATCGTATTCCACTCGGTGTATTTAAGTATGCAGATTAAAACCCTGCCAGGTTTTTTTGTTTCAGATGAGCCAATCAAATGAGCGTCAATTTTTTTTCGAGATGGGTGTTTTTGAATCCACTATAACTTTAATTCTAATGAATGTTTTCAGCTAAAAATTTAATTGTATACTCTTGAAATATGCAAAAATAAATGGTAAAAATTTCAAAGTTCTATCTCTTCCTAGGTCTTCACAAAAAAATGCTCAAAAATCAGAACATCGAACCAAAAGACCCCCTTAAAGTAAAAGACCCAATTATTGACACTTGCAATTTTTTTGTAATTAAAAAAAAAAAATCAACTATAATAAATTAATAAATATAATTTTTGAATTTTTAATTTTAAGATAATGAATTATTATTTTTTGAATTAAAATAAAATTTTAAGTGTCAAACAATTAGACCAGTGTCAATAACTGGGTCTTTTACTTTATTAAAAAGAAATTTTTTTAAATAAATTTTAATTTAAAATTCTAAACGTAAAATTTTAAAAATAAAATTTTTTGATAATTTAGAAGTCATAATTTAAAAATCAAAAAATTGACAAATGTCTGTTAATTTAAGTACCATAAAAAATTAATTAATTTAATCAGCTGTTAACGACGTTCGTCAATGATTCTTCCTTTGGATTCAGTCCAGCTGACTGAGACTCATCCAGGTCTTTAGAGCAGTCACCGACTCTCAAAACTTTGCTCCCGTCGATCAATATCACGCGGAGTTGATTTTTCTCCGAGTGTCAGGCTGACTGGAGCTGCGAGGGCGAAGTCAATTCGTAGAACTGGAAGCTCAGTTCTTCGCCGAACAAGTGATCTGGGGTTATTGTTTCGGGTTCAATGAAATTAAGACCTAGGGCTGAAGGGTTGAGGTCTGTGACTAGGTAGCTCTCCCCAATGAGCCCACACTCCTCGGCGACGACTTCTTTGGCCACTGGGTTCAGGAAATCGGTTCCGGTTTGCTTGTTGGCGCTGAGCTCCAGGTGTCTGTGTCCGGTTTCTGGGTCCTCTCTCTGGACTGTCATTATTGGCATTAAGTACTGCACTTGTACTTCCTTCTTTATGCCGTTCAGTATCTGCTCTGCGCAGTGCTCGAGACTGATTGGAGATAATACCTCCGGTTGAGTTATACTTGCTGTTGCTGCTGCTACTTCGTCAATTGTAACATTGTTTCTAAAAAAAGAAAATTTTTTATTTTTCAATTTTTTAGGAGAAAATTTGAGAACAAGTTATTTATTTTTTTTTTTTAATTTTTGGATTAAATACGAATGAAAATTGCTATTATCAATTAATAAATTACAAAATGCGCTGTAATATCTTAACTATTGACCTTTTTGAAGATATAAGCTCATCCCGATGTTACACTCATTAAGAGCTTTCATTTAAGTACTCACATGCATTTTTGATATATTTTTCATATATA
>CAJNRD030001117.1:2641860-2678690 GCA_905319865.3 Cotesia congregata | reverse complement strand
TTAAATATTGAAGTTTTTAAAGATATAAGCTCATCTTAACGTTACACTCATCGAGAGCTTTCATTTGAGTACCCACATGCATTTTTTATATATTTTTCATATATACATATATGTAATATATATAAATATATGAAAAATTGATGTGGTTACTCAAATGAAAGGTCTTGATGAATGTAACTTTAGCATGAGCTTATATCTTTGTAAATGTCAATATTTCTCAAGATATTTGTGAAATTGCACTGTACCTTTTTAACTATTGACCTTTTTATAGATATAAGCTCATCCCGATGTTACACTTATCAAGAGCTTTCATTTGAGTATCCACATGCACTTTCATATATTTTTCATATATTCATATATATAAATATGTGAAATATATGAAAAATTGATGTGGGTACTCAAATGAAAGGTCTCGATGAGTGTAACATCGGGATGAGCTTATATCTTTAAAAATCTCAATAGTTCCCAAGATATAAGGTAATTTCTTAATTATGTATCTAAAGATCGAGCATTTTCGAATGCAATCTAAATAAAAATTTCTTAATTAAAATTTAAGTATGAATATATATTTTATACCTAGCGTCATTTTCAGCAATATTTTTGCTCTGTCTCCCCGAAATCCCAGGTATATTTGTCAGCAAAGGCCGAGGTCGCATTTCGTTTCGATTAGCGATTGTCCAAAGATGTCCTGCGCCATGAGGCGCTTTAGATCCTTTTCGAAAGTGAGGGTTGATCGATAAGTTGTGTCTCACCGAATTTTTCCAGCGGTCATCATTGCTTTTGTAGTACGGAAAATGTTCTCTATAAAAACAAATAAAAAAAAAAAATACAAAAATTAAAAAAATTCTAAACCTAAAAATTAACCACCCATAAATTTATTTCCCAGGAAGTATTTACTAAATAATCGTTTCAATTGACAAACTCAAAATTTCAATTGCAAAACAATTCTCAACCCTCCCTTCTAAGTAATTTACTTCACCTGGCTGGCGTTCGCACGCTCGACTGCGAGCCAATTTACAAAAATTTTTACTTCTTCCGAAACTAATATAAAAGAAGATAACGAAGTAGAAGGAACAGAAATTATTCCAACAAGAGTAAGACATCATATTAAGCAGCGATGATAATTTGAGATAATATTTTTACCGGAAGAAAATGATAAAAAACAAATACATAAATATTGTCTCGTGTCTTAAAATTAAAGGCCCGAGAGCTCAATAGTGCGGCAAGTAAAGTGGATAGAGGGTACGAGGGTAAGTGGTACGGCTTGGTACCACCACCTATCACGGACAATGGTACCAGCAGGTACCACTCAATAGCCTGCACCCCAACTATCTTAAATCACCCGATCTATAATTTTATACCGATGCTCAGCAATACATTCGATGCTTTTAACAATTCAATACTTAATACTTAATACTAAACACTAAATATTTACATTTCTCCCATAAAAACACTCACGATATCCATTGATAAATTGCTGATACTGTCAATTCACCCCGTTCTTGCAAAGCGTGTTCTATTAGCTCAGTGTATGTAAACGGCGGTTTCTTCAGCCCGCCATAACGCTCCGAGTACTTGGGATTGTTTAACAACCCGCTGGGAACACTTGGTTGTTTTTGTACTGATTCATCAGCGAGACTTTTCTTTAAGCTTTGGTACATTGATGCGTTGTCCGAGCAATTGAATGGTTGTCGGCTTTTGGTTGCTAAAAAAATTCATTTCAATTAATTGTACTCTTAAAAAAAAATTTATTTTGACAAAAATTATGAGAAATTTATTTGTTTAAAATTTCAAATAATTTTATTTCTCAGTTAAAATTTTTTAAAGGAACTTTTTTGTTTTATTTAAAAAAAAAAATTTGAATAAACTTAAGAATTCTTAATAAAAATCTAGAAAATTTTTTACTTCAGTAAAATAAAATTGGTTAAAAATTTCAATAAATTAATTTTTTAATTTTTTTTTAATAATAAGAGACATCTAATAATTTTTAGAATTTTTTTTAACTAATAAATTATAGCTAGAAAAATTTATGGTAATTATTTACAAGTGGGGTAAAGTCTATTTTTGGGTATATTTAGATAAAAAATTAAAATTTTTTATTTTTATGATATAAAATATCGTAAAAGAAAAAAATAAAGATTTTGATACATTTTTTGCATTTAAAAAATGGAAAAAATTTTGGCTCTCTTGTTTTTGAATAAAACTTTTAGTTTATTTTTTTTTGATACTTTTTTTTTAAAGTATATAAACAAACAAACAATTAAAAAAAAATATTTATCAATAAAATCTAATAGAAATTTCGTTTAAAAAAATGAAAATTAAAATGGATGACCCTATTTTTGGCCATATTTAAGTGTAAAATTAACATTTTTTAATTTTTTCTTTATTCTGCTTGTTTTTACGAAACATTTATGATAAAAAATATCGTGAAAGAAGAAAAAATAAAGATTTTGATGGAATTTTTACCTTCAAAATTTTAAAAAAATTTTGGGTCTCATGTTTTTGGATAAAATTTCTATTGTATCTCTTTCTGATTTTTTTTTTTTTTATTTTTAACAAACAATTAAAAAAATTGAATATCACAATTTTCTAAAGAATTTATAAATTTTTTTGAAAATCTGTAAAATTTACTAAAATTGTGATTACCAACTTTTTTTTTAATTGTTCATTTTTTTATGTATTTAAAAAAAAATATATCAAAATTTTTACAAAAAAATGTAAATTAAACTGGTAAATAATTACCAAATTTATTAAAAAAATTCAATCCTTAAATATTCTAAAAAAATTAAAAAATTCCAAGTCTTACTTTTTCAATAATTTTCTAGACCTGGTTTAATATTAAAAAAAAATTTTCAAATGTCTGACAATTTCTCATAATTAAAAAAAAAATAAATTTTCTCTTAAAATAATTAATCAAAAATAAAAAAACAAAATTGTACGCACTGGTAATTATTTTGTCATCAGGTGCTTCAATTAAAGAGTCAAGTTTAAAATCCAATAACCAGGAAAGATTGCCGTCTTCTTCATCCAACTGATTGTTATCATTAAAATTCCTGTTACTTTTATTAACAGAATTTTGATAAAAATTATTCATATTGTTACGATTACTGTTATTATTATTTTTATTATTATTGTTATTATTATTCTTATTATTGTTATTAATACTATTAACTTTGACTTGTTCCTCAGGAACTTCCCAGTAAGAAAGAACAGTTTCAAAATCCCCAGTAATATTCTGACCGTCGTTTAAAATTTCAGGTTCAATAATATCCGAGGACTCAAGCTGGATAAAGTCCGACTTTTCGAAGTTCTCCATGTCCCAGGTGCCGTCGACGACGAGAACTTCCAGCCGAGCGACGGATCCAGGGTTAGAAGAAGGCTCCTGGATTGAAGCGATAAGCGGAAAAGAAGAAGTAGCCACACTTATGTCCATCGGGTCGTCATTTAGCTCCATTGAGTGGTGTTTCTTCGTGGACTGGCAGATTTCTTCGCAGAAACTATCGATGTCCAGCTCGTCAAAGGTCCGACGTTTCCCCCGCACTGTCTCGGATTCATTACTCATTTCTGAAGACGGTCCGATCATTTCTTCACTATCAACAAACATTTTATTACTTTTTGTGAGTAGTAATAATTTAGTTTTTTTATTTTTTTAATGATTCTCCGACATACCTTGAAGCTATTGAAATATTTTATTAAATCATTGTTTTTTTTGGAAATCACTTGATAATTATAAGAACACGGTAATTAACGCACTAATTAATTGATAGTTAATTTTAATTTATTATTATTGAAAATTTATTATTCATCGGAAGAATCAGTTTGACAGCGCGATCAACTTCGTACTGTAGAGTACCGTCGTTTGTTTCGTATTTCGATTATTCCGCGGCACCCCAAGTCTACGTTCATGCATGCGCGCGCAATTATTTTTAATAAATTATGAAAATTACAATTTTTAATAATTTTATTTAATTAACAGAATTTATTTTTTAAGAAAAAAAAAATTTTTTTTTTACTCTATTTTTGGAATAAAAATTTATTTTTTTTTTTTTTGTAATTAAAAAATAAACTTAGGGTTTTATTTTAATGCTACTTTTGTTATTCAAATATTTTTATTTTGATAATTGATATTTTAATTAATTTTTCTTGTTAAATATTCAATTTATTTAAAAATTATTTTTTTAAAATGAAGTCGGGGATAATTTGATTGGCTAAGAATTTTTGTAGTCCGTTTAATTTCAATTCTGGCCACTAGGTGATAGTTCTTCAATGAAAATGTGAATTTTAAAGTTAGCGCCAAAAGTTACTTGGAGTAGGACAAAAATTATTAAAAAAAAATATTCATCACCTAAGAATTTTTCAAAAATAACATTTTTGTACGTGATATTATTGTATGAAACGAAAGTTAGGTATTTAGAGCGTGATAGGTCTTGGATTGATAAAAATTAAATCAACAGACATCTGATATCTTTCTTTTATTTTTATTACAAATCAATTATAAAAAGTAGCAACCTTACAGTCACTATGTAACTGCCGTGACTTGTGAACTATAAATGAATAAAATTTTGCTTTATTAAATAGTAACTTTTGTTAGATTGCACTGTACTTTCTTAAATATTGACGTTTTTAAGGATATAAGCTCATTCTGATGTTACACTCATCAAGAGCTTTCATTTGAGTACCCACATGCATTTTCATATATTTTTCATATATACATATATATGATATATATAAATATATGAAAAATTGATGTGGGTACTTAAATGAAAGGTCTTGATGAGTGTAACATCGGGATGAGCTTATATCTTTAAAAATATCAATATTTCACACGATATTTGTTAAATTGCACTGTACTTTCTTAACTACTGACCTTTTTAAAGATATAAGCTCATCCTGATGTTACACTCATCAAGAGCTTTCATTTGAGTACCCACATGCATTTTCATATATTTTTCATGTATACATATATATGATATATATAAATATATGAAAAATTGATGTGGGTACTTAAATAAAAGGTCTTGATGAGTGTAACATCGGGATGAGCTTATATCTTTAAAAATATCAATATTTCACACGATATTTGTTAAATTGCACTGTACTTTCTTAACTACTGACCTTTTTAAAGATATAAGCTCATCTTGATGTTACCCTCATCAAGAGCTTTCATTTGAGTACCCACATGCATTTTCATATATACATATATATAATATATGTAAATATATGAAAAATTGATGTGGGTACTCAAATGAAAGGTCTTGATGAGTGTAACATCAGGATGAGCTTATATCTTCAAAAGTGTCCATAGTTCACAAGATACAAGGTCATTTCTTAATAATGTATCTAGAAATAGAGCATTTTTAAACTCAGCCCTACTCATTATAATAGAGAATAATATGAAATCATGAAAAGGCACATTTTATTATATAAATACACTGGCCACAAAATTTTGCTTATTCTCTTAATAATAATAATATTGAAATTTTATTATTAAATAATAAAATTAAAAAAATTATCAAGAAAGTTTCAAATTTAATATCATCAATTATTCAATTTTTATAAAAACCTAAAAAATTAACAATATCAACAAAATCATCTTGCATTGTCCCAATTATTATGATTAGCGCTGCAACTTTTTCAAATAAAAATTTTCTAGACTACGTAAGTAATTGAGGTTTTATAAACTCAAGTATTTAATTAAAAAACAGCCTACTTCACTCCATTAAAAATCTGCTAAATTCACATCATTCTCTCCAGCTTTAGCTTTAGCTACACTAGCGCTATTCCGGTGAGTTTAAAAGTTGTAATTTTCTGCCTACAGCTGGACATCTTTAAAGTTCTCCCCATATAAGACATTCTCCTCGTCTCTGCCCTCCATATGTAGATGGTAGAGACAGAGAAAAACGTGAAAAGGAGAATAGAGAGTACATATAACATATATATAAGTACTAAGTAGTAGTGAGCAGACAGGAGACAATTGGAGTGTCCATTGGTCTGGATGGTGGCGGTGTACAGCGACGTGTGTGTTGACTGTTGAGTATTGTACTATCGTCGGTGAGCGGTTGGAAAGCGGTCGGGTCGGATCATCGAAGCAGGGAGCGAGACCGCATTCTCTTTTTCACCAGCCAAGTGAGTAGAGGTGTGTGATTGCAAGAGGTGTCTTGCGCCGCCATCGGCCATTGTCTCATCGGACATGGAAGCCTACCAAAATGGCAGAAGTCATGCAGATGTTTCTATTTCTATATAAATCAAAATACCGCAGGAAAAACCCCTGGAGAAATGATAACAGGAGCAAACTGGTGTCTGGTATACCGTGTATGTTTTTATGGATAGTTTTATTGTGGGTCGCGGTGCTATGGAGCACAGCGACAGCATCATCGTCTTCTTCTTCGTCCTCATCCTCATCAGAATCAACATGCGATTCCAACAATTGTGTCAACGGTAATTGTGTCAATGGTAGTTGTGTCTGTCATGATGGCTGGCAAGGTTCTGCTTGTCAGTACTGCAGTGGAAAAATCAGGTAAACTCATTTATTTAATGTTAATAATATTATTATTTTTATTATTTCAGGTTTAACTTCCCGTTATGTCAATCATTAACATCACACCCGTTAGCACACATTCACACTCTACCAACAGTCCATTTATTTTATTTGGCTTTGATAATTTATTTATTTATTCATCACCAATTTCGATTTATTTAGACTCTAAATAAAATTATGACACTTAAGTTTTAACAGCCACTTGATCATTTTTTAATTTTATTTCACATAAATTTTTTCTGAAAAATCATTTTTAAAAAATTGTATTTTTTAGTTTTTTAAATTTCTACATTTTTAGAAATTTTTTATTGAAAAAATTTCATTTAAATGATTAAAAAAAAAAAAATTCAATTGTAGGAAATTTGAAAAACTATGAGTGCATTTTTTTTAATATCTTTTTAGTTGTAATTTAATTAATAAAAAAAAATAAAAAATTTTTAGACGTCTGCTAATTTTAGTATCTTTCAATTTTTTATGAAAATTAAGTCATTTAAAAGTTTTTAGAATTTTTTTTATTGAAAAAATGATTAAAAAAAAATTTCACTTGTTAAAAACTTGAAAAACTATAAGTGCAATTTTTTAAAAATATTTTTAAGTTCTAATTTAATAAATAAAAAAAAATTAAAAACGTCGGCTAATTTTAGTATTATTTTTAGTTTCATCTTAATTTTTTTAATTATAATACTCCTTCTGGTCTCTATGCACAGGTGTAACCCACCTCTATAGAACTATTTCCAGAAGTAAAATAAATAAATAAAATAAAAATAAAAAAAAATAAAATAATTTTTTTTTTTATTTTCAAAAAAATTCTGTGATATGTCGTATAATTATTGACAAATAAATGTAAGATGAAAATGTTAGAGCTGGTAATTGTTATAAATAAAAACCAGTGGCTCCAAATTTTATTTAGAGTAAATAAATCGAAATTGATGATGAATAATGTATCAGATAGCAAATAAAATAGACTGCAAATAAAAATTACAAAAAAAAAATTCCTCATACAAAAAATTTGAAAAACTATACGTGCAATTTTTTAAAAATATTTTTTTGTTGCTAATTCAATTGATAATAAAAAAATAAAAATTTTTCGCTGGCTAATTTTAGTTCCATGTTAATTTTTTAGCAATAAAAAACTTTTTAAATGTCGGCTAACTTAATTTTCATAAATCCAGCGGGTCTAAATTTTATTATAAGAATTAATTTAGCAGATATTTAATAATTTTTGTAATGTTTTTAACAAATAAATTATGGAAAAAAAAATTAGCTGACACTTTTGATTTTTTTTTGGCTTAATTTATTAAATTAGAACTAAAAAAATATTTTTAAAAAATTGCACGTATAGTTTTTCAAATTTTTTGTATGAGGAATTTTTTTTTTTGTAATTTTTATTTGCAGTCTATTTTATTTGCTATCTGATACATTATTCATCATCAATTTCGATTTATTTACTCTAAATAAAATTTGGAGCCACTGGTTTTTATTTATAACAATTACCAGCTCTAACATTTTCATCTTACATTTATTTGTCAATAATTATACGACATATCACAGAATTTTTTTGAAAATAAAAAAAAAAATTATTTTATTTTTTTTTATTTTTATTTTATTTATTTATTTTACTTCTGGAAATAGTTCTATAGAGGTGGGTTACACCTGTGCATAGAGACCAGAAGGAGTATTATAATTAAAAAAATTAAGATGAAACTAAAAATAATACTAAAATTAGCCGACGTTTTTAATTTTTTTTTATTTATTAAATTAGAACTTAAAAATATTTTTAAAAAATTGCACTTATAGTTTTTCAAGTTTTCTACAAATTAAATTTTTATTTTATTTTTTTTGTAGTAGTTTTTTCAATAATAAATAAATTCTAAACTTTTTTTAAATCTCAGCTAGCTTTATTTTCATAAAAAATTAATATGAAACTAAAATTAGCCGACAGCGAACAAATTAAATTAAATTAGTAATAAAAAAAATTGCACATATAGTTTTTCAATTTTTTAACATGTGCAATTTTTTCTTTTATTTTTTTTGTAATAATTCCATTGTTAAAAAAACTTCTGAAAATTGTCAGCTGTGCTAATTTTATTTTCACAAAATCAACGAATATTTTTAATGATTTTTTCAACTGATAAATTATTAAAAAATTTATTTAAATATTTCTTAGTAATTTATTAGTGAAAAAAAAAATTTTTATACCTTTAAAAATAATTTGTATTGCAAATAGTGATTAAATAATTTATCAGTATACTTGTTCATAGTAAAAAAGAAAAAAAAAAAAAAAAAAAGGACTTATGACACGTATAGAATATTTAAATGTCTTGGTAGATACAAAGTTAATGTAAAGAAGAATAAATAAGGAGGTGTGTATATTTTTCAGACTGACAGCAGCGTCGGGGAGCATCCACGATGGAGCTGGGAATTACTCGACAGATGTTAAGTGCTCGTGGCTGATCGAGAGCAGCCAGAATTCCTCAATTCGGATGCATATTGAAGAATTTGCGACAGAATGTGGCTGGGATCACTTGTATATATACGACGGCGATAGCGTAGAGGCACCGCTACTTGGCGTATTTACCGGATTGATGCACAAGGATGATTACCACATCCGTCGGGTTCCGGAAGTAATAGCACGATCTGGCAGCGTCTTCCTACATTTTTATTCCGACGTAGCTTATAATATGAGCGGATTTAATATTACATATAAAACTAATGCTTGTCCTAGCAGGTAAACTTCATTTTATTTTTATTGATTTACTTTTTTTATATTATGCGTTACAAGATTAAGTTACGTAAAATATTAATCTTTTATATTGGATATAAGGTACTCGCATATAGATTGCTCAGGAAATGGTGTTTGTATTGAGGGAGTTTGCACTTGTGATGCAACTTGGACTGGCGAAGCCTGTGATTCTCCAGTTTGTCCCAATAATTGCTCTCAGCATCACAATCAAGGCGAGTGTGATCGTGAGAGACATCAATGTATTTGTTTGCCAGGATTTAAAGGTAAAAAAATAATTACTAAGTATTTATGCATTTTTTATCGTAAAAATATTAAAAAAAAAAACTCCGGTCTTATCATAGAATATTTTATAAAATTCTTGGAATGTTTATTTATTAGTCTTTTTAAAAATTTTATCTTTATTCTTTGGTTGTTTTTTTTTTTTAAATTATTCAATGGTGATAAAAATAACTCTCTTGAGAATTTTGCTCAAATATTTAAATTTTTATTAGATTTATAAAGATGTCGGGGCTTACGAAATATTTCAAATAAATTATTCTATGCAAGAGCGGAGAGACTGAAAACAAGTTTTATAATTTGTAATTAAATTACAAATAAAAAAAAATTTTTTTGACACAATTTTATTGAGTAATAATTATCTAAGTTTTTTTTTTTTTTATATTATTCTGTGTTATTACATCTTTATTGTATTTATAGACGTTTTATTATCACATGGTTATTTAATTCGTAGTGGTGTAATTATCTCAATCAATAAAATTGTATTAAAATAACATTAATTGAGACCCTGGTCATACAATATTAAATGTAAATCTATTATTAAATGAATTATTATTTTTTTACAAGCTCTTTATTTAGACACAATTTTATTGAAGAAGTTTAATTGTAGTTGTTGAAAAATTTAGTAGAAAAAATTTTATTGTAAATTATCTATATTATTAAGAGAATGAGGAAAATTTTGTGTACAGGATATTTATATGATAAAATTGGTTTTTTTAGTGAAAATTAATTTAAAGGTCTTGACTTGAATTTGTGCCTTTTCACGGTTTCATATCATTCTCACCGACAGTCAATTTATTATGATAAGTAATTAGGCTGCATTCGAAAATTCTCTATCTCTAGATACATTATTAAAAAATGACTCTGTATCTTGTGAACTATTGACATTTTTAGAGATATAAGCTCACTCTGACATTACACTCATCGAGACCTTTCATTTGAGTACCCACATCAATTTTTCATATATTTATATATATGTATATATGAAAAATATATCAAAAATGCATGTGGGTACTCAAATGAAAGTTCTTGACGAGTGTAACATCGGGATGAGCTTATATCTGTAAAAACATCAATATTTAAGAAAGTACAGTGCAATTTAACAAAAGTCATTATTTAATAAAGCAAAATGTTTTTTATTCATAGTTCTCAAGTCATGGAAGTCACATAGTGACTGCAAGGTTGCTAGTATTATTATAAACAAAAATAAAATCTCTTATTTTTAAAACAAATAAAAATTATCAATAAAATTGTGTCTTAAAAAAAAGAAACTTTTTATTACAAAATAAAAAAATCTAATAATAACAATCAAATTTATTTAAAAAAATAAACAGGTTCAGACTGTAGCCAAAGAGTGGAACGTGGTTACTGGGAAACGATATCATACAATGACTTTTCCCCAGAAGGCTCAGCAAGTCACTGTTCAGTGGTTTGGCGTGACTCATTGTACGTAGTCGGCGGTGAAAGCTTTCATAAATCCAAGATGATATACGTTTACGATTTCAATGGAAACGTTTGGGAGACACCCCACATCGAGGGTATGCGTCCAGCGCCGCGATACGCGCACTCATGTGTGTTATTTGGTGATAAAATTTACATGTACGGCGGGGTAATTAAAAATTCAACAGTAACAAACGAACTATGGGCGTTCGACGTATCCGCAAAAGTCTGGGAGAACGTAACAGTAAGGCACAATTGCAACAACAAAACAATGTGCGGTCCCCTGAAAGTCGCCGGCCATACCGCCAATCTGATCCACAGTTACGACAAGAGCGAAAAAATGGTGGTAATTTTCGGACACTCGCCTCACTACGGCTATCTCAACATCGTCCAGGAGTACTCCTTCGGAACCCGCGAGTGGAAGATCGTCGAGACCGTGGGGTTCCCTGTGAAAGGTGGCTACGGGCACAGCGCGGCTTATGATTCCCTCACCAACCTCATCTACGTCTACGGAGGATATGTGTCCGAATCTCAAAGCACGCAGAGCTTAACCAACCGGATCTACTCCTACCACCCTAACCACCGAGTCTGGAGACTCTTGACTTCAGCTCCATCTGCTAGATTCTTCCACACGGGTGTCTTTATAACCGGGGGACTGATGATCGTCTTCGGAGGCAACACTCACAACGACACGATCCACTCCCACGGCGCTCTGTGCTACTCAGCTGATACAATCGCCTACGACGTGACCTGCGATGCCTGGCACAACTTCCCAATGCCTCCCGAGATGTCTAATCTCCCAAGGTACGGTCACTTTTTTTTTAATTAAAACTAGGAATTTAAATTGCGCCTTAATTTTTCAACCAATAAGCAATCGAGGACCACATTTTTGCGATAATTCGATATTTGGTTAACTTAAAACGTTTATTTTAATTTCATTTATTTTAACTTAGAGGATTAGTTTTTATTGATTGTTAATATTTTTCAAATTACATTTTTCAGTTATAATCAGCTTATAAATCTTTAATTAATAATTCCTGGTCCATTGTTGGGATTTAACTTATTTTAGATCTCTATAAATATTAATAGAATCCCGGAAAAAATAGACCCGGAAAAAATAAACCGGGAAAAAATTTTAAAGTCATGAAAAATTCATATTATTTTGTATTATTTCAGATTTATTAAATTTCTATTATTATTATAATTTTTATTTTATAATAATTTTAATGAAATAATATGAATTTTTCATAATTTAAACATTTTTTTCGAGTATATTTTTTCCGATTACCATATTAATGTTAACAATATGTGAATCGTTTATTTGAGAAATCCTATAAGTCATATTTTTTTCGAAATCGGGTTTTGTGCATTTTTCGGTTCTTTGAATTATCTCTCATGTATACTATCACCAAAAAATATTAAATCCGTGGTCAAAACCTAACCAATCGGTTGATATAAATCTCGTTTAGTTGAAAAACCCTATAATTCAGTGTCTTATGGGGTTTTTCGAATAACTATTCAATCTCAAAATTCCAAAAATAAGTTTCTGTTTTTTTTTTTTTTTTTTTAAACTTCTTCTGAGTAGAAAAAATTCAGTTGAATGCAAAATATTTCAATTTTAATCATATTGCTTTAAGAAAATTAAATAAAATTATTTTTTTATTATTAGATGTGATTTCACTGACTTTAATCTTAAAATAATGGATTAGAAACTAAATTCACTTTTAAACACTTGAATTTTAATGAATTTTACAATACTTGTTTAATGGATTAAAATTTTTAAAAATATGTTGTTTTATTGTTGACTCTGATTTAAATTTTGAAATTAATGATAACCAAATAAAAATACATTATATTTATTGTTAAATACTTTGATTTCAACAATTTTTACAATTTCAGTTTTATAAAGTTAGATTGTGATAAATTAAAATGTTGTTTTATTGTTGACTCTCAGTTCACTAATTTGAAATTAAAAATAGATAATTTATTATAATTTTCGTTAACTGTACCTATTAGTTCCAATGCATATTTTGTACTTTATTTTATAAATATAATAAATGATCGACGGAGAAAAATTAATAAATTAATGATTTTATTACTTATGGGGTTTCTCAAATAAATGATTTATATATTAATGTTAACAATATGTATTTATTTGATATTTGTGAATTCTTAGGGAAAAGTGGGTAAAAAACCCTATTTAGCTTTCGTTGTATAATGTAACCATAATACTTTAACTCTACATCTTATAAACTACATTTATCTTACATCTATTTACAATATTAAAATTTTTTATAGGTACGGCCACTCAGCGACAGTCTTCGAAAAATCAATGTACATATACGGCGGATTCGACGGCCAAATGTTATCAGACATGTTAAAATACACCCCCGGAAGCTGTTCTAATTTAACACCTCAAACCCAGAACTCTTGTCTGATCTCCAGGTCAGGAACCAAGTGCATCTGGGACAAGCAGAGAAGCGGGTGTCTGCATGTAGCTGATGTTCCTCGTGACATACTAAGAACAGATGATGTCCACGATGGAAGATACATGCAGTGCATGGACGACACTCAGCCCAGAGGAATGACCTCACATAAAGAACTCTGTAAATTACTTACTGATTGCACTGCCTGCGTCCAAACTTCTTACAACTGCGTGTGGTGCGGAAAGAGCTGTGTGTATGAAATGTGCAGACGCACTGCCAATGCTCCACCTCTTGCGGGAATTACCACTTTAGAAGAATGCGACGCTCACACTGGAGTCGAGTGTCTTCAATTGCACACTTGTCCAGCTTGCTATAATAATATAAACTGTCACTGGTCGTGGTCCAACGGTCCAGATAGGTGCAAGCCTACCCCTAAAATTCGTGACATAAATATTATGAATGGGTCAATCCAGGCTCAAGCTCAGCGCTTATCTTTAGACACTTGCAGAAGTCCTTGTGTTGAGTACACTTCTTGTAGGAATTGCACAGAGTCTGATTGCATCTGGTGCCAGAATGAACACAAGTGTGTTGATAAAAATGCGTACCCGGCTAGCTTTCCCTATGGACAGTGTAGAGAATGGACTACTAGTGACTCGAGGTGTAGGGCTACGGAGACTGGTCGCGAGTGGTGCAGCTTTTATTCCTCGTGCTTGAGCTGCAGGTCGGACCCCGGCTGTGGTTGGTGCGATGATGGCTCCAATACTGGCAAGGGAAAGTGCATCGCTGGAGGAGCCAGAGGGCCCAAGATGGGAAGTTCTGAAGACACTTGTCCGGTTGATAGATGGTACTTCACCAAGTGTCCGAGCTGCCAGTGCAATGGGCACAGTACGTGCTATCCTAATACCACTGAGTGCATCAAGCCGTGTGGGAACTTAACTCGAGGGGCTCATTGTGATAAATGTATGACTGGGTACTATGGCAGTCCTCTCAATGGCGCTACTTGCCAGCCTTGTTCTTGTAATGATCAGGGGACTGAGTGTACTAGTGAAACTGGGAAATGCTTTTGTACTACTAAAGGAATCATCGGAGATCACTGTGAAAGGTGTGATGTTTCTAGTCTCTATAATGGAGATCCGACCAAGGGATCCTGCTTTTGTAAGTTTTTTTTGGATTTGCACTGCACGTTCTTAACTATTGACTTTTTTAAAGATATAAGCTCATTACGATGTTACACTCATCGAGAGCTTTCATTTAAGTACCCACATGCATTTTTGATATGCATTTTACATGCATTTTAAGGTCTCGATGAGTGTAATGTCGAGATGAGCTTATAAATTTAAAAATATCAATATTTCACAAGATATTTGTTAAATTGCACTGTACTTTCTTAAATGGTGACGTTTTTGAAGATATAAGCTCATTCCGATGTTACACTTATCAAGAGCTTTCATTTGAGTACCCACATACATTTTTGATATATTATATATATGTACATATATATATAATATATATAAATATAAAAAATTGATCTGGGTACTCAAATGAAAGGTTTCGATGAGTACAATCTCAGAATGAGCTAATATCTTCAAAAATGTCAATATTTCACAATATATATTTATTAAATTGCACTGTACCTTCTTAACTATTGACTTTTTTAAAAATATAAGCTCATTATGATATTACACTCATCAAGAGCTTTCATTTGAGTACCCACATGTATTTTTGATATATTTTTCATATATACATATATATATAATATATATAAATATATGAGAAGTTGATGTGGGTACTCAAATGAAAGGTCTTGGTGAGTGTAATGTCGAGATGAGCTTATATCTTTAAAAATGTCAATAGTTTACACGATACAAGGTCATTCCTTAATTATGTATAAAAAATTTCAAATTACAATAAAATTTAAAAATACACTTAAATTACAAATAATTATAAAAATTACATATTTAAAAAATACTACGATATAACTATCGTAGTAGTTAAAAATAAAAACATCAGTCATTTTGAATTTTAATTTAAGTATTAATAGATAAATAAATAAATTTATCAAAAAATTGATAAAACTTAAAATTTTCCTTAGCTTTGATTTTAATTAATTTAAAAAAAAATATGGAATGACTAATACATTTTATTTACTTTTAGTAATACATCAATAATATAAAAACGATATAAAATTTGCTTTGCAGATGACCTTGTTATAGATTACCAATTTACATTTAATTTGAGTAAAAAGGAAGACCGGCACTATCGAGCGATAAATTTTAAAAATTCACCATCTAAACCTGACGTGGACGCTGAATTTTCCATAACTTGCTCGGTACTTGCCAAGATGAACATAACAATAAAAAAGGGCAATAGTCCAGAAAAACCACTTCTTCTCGGTGCCAATTGTACGACGTATAAACATCGTTTCAGTAAGGCTGACTATAATTTTGGAAATGAAGATAATAATACGCAAACGACATTTTACGTTTACGTTTACGATTTTCAACCACCACTATGGATCCAAATATCATTTTCACAATATTCTAAATTAAATTTACAACAATTTTTCATCACATTTTCTACGTAAGTATTATCAATGGTATTACTTACTATTTAAGGCATCAGCATTTACAATAGCTTAATTTTAATTTAGTTTAGCGAATAATTAGTATTAGAATTAATAATAGATGATAGATTTGAAGTAAAGACGCGCATCACATCCGATCATTCGCATTAGTTTTTATTATAATAAATCTGAGGCAGTACTAACTTGTAAACTAGAGATTACATGACACCGCACAGGTGCTTCCTTGCTTTGCTGTTGGTGGCTGCTGTCCTGTGGAAGATAAAACAAAAGTACGACATGTACCGGAGGCGTCAGAGACTGCTGGTAGAAATGGAGCAGATGGCCAGCCGGGCTTTCAGTCAAGTTCTTGTTGAAATTGAGAGGCGAGATGTCCTTTCGGATCCCGAGCGCAATGACTTAGATGCATATAATGGTCAAAAGAAGAAAAAGGTTTGTTTGAAATTTTTTTTTTATTAATAAACTTTTTTTTTTCTATAATAAATTTGGGAATTTATAAAAGTAAAAATCTAGTTGAGAAATGCAAAAAACATTTTTTTCAACATTTGCCTTTTTAGCTTTAAGAAAAATAATTTCTAACGCCAAAAGGGCGTATATAGAAAATGGAAATTAATGACAATTTTTGTAACAAATTATGGCATTAAAATTACAAAAAAAAATTGTATATGCAATTTTTTAAAAATTATTTTTCAGTATAAATTTGTTTGTTAAATAAAATTAACAACCTTGCAGTCACTATGTGACTTCCGTGACTTGTGAACTAAAAATGAATAAAATTTTGCTTTATTAAATAATGACTTTTGTTAAATTGCATTGTACTTTCTTAAATATTGACGTTTTTATAGATATAAGTTCATTCTGATGTTACACTCTTCAAGAGCTTTCATTTAAGTACCCACATGCATTTTTGATATATTTGTCATATATACATATATATAATACATATAAATATATGAAAAATTGATGTAGGTACTCAAATGAAAGGTCTCGATGAGTGTAATGTCAGAATGAGTTTATATCTTTAAAAATATCAATATTTTACAAGGTATTCGTTAAATTTCACTGTACTTTCTTTACTATTGACCTTTTTAAAGATATAAGCTCATTCTGATGTTACACTTATCAAGAGCTTTCATTTGAGTACCCACATGCATTTTTGATATATTTTTCATATATACATATATGTAATATACATAAATATATCAAATATATGAAAAATTGATGTGAGTACTCAAATGAAAGGTTTTGATGAGTGTAACATCAAGATGAGCTTATATCTTAAAAAATGTTAATATTTCACAAAATACAAGGTAATTTCTTAATTAAAGAGTAAATTTTTTTCAAAACGCAATTTTTAATTCAATTTAATAATTAACAACAAATATTCAGGATGCTCCCAGTCCTATTGCTTTGGAGCCGTGCAATGGAAACAGAGCAGCAGTTCTGTCCCTGCTAGTCAGACTACCAACCGGCGGCGAGGCGTACACGCCGTCAGGGCAAAGTGCTGGATTAGCTGTTGCGTCAGCTCTAGTCACACTGGGTAGTCCTCGAAGGCCTTCGCAAGAGTTAACAACAAAAGAGCCCAAAAAAACCCGTAAATCTGCCAGTCAACATCCCGATTCAACTTGTATTTAACGGTTAATACACCTACAGGTAATACACAAATATTTTAAATTCACCGTCTGTGCATTCAATTCACAGGGATCATCTCTAATACATTTTGTTATTATGTCGCCGGTGAATTAAATATTCAACCGGACGCTCCTCTTTAATCTAATCTTTTTTTTTATATTTTTTATTTCATCCTCTTTAATTTTATTATTCAAATACATAGACATTAATATATATTACTAAGAGCTTCCGAGCTTGTTCAATCGATTAATTTTATTTTTTTTTACTCTCCGACTGCCTTAATATGTCTTCTCTGCCGTTATTATTTTTAATTATTGTAATTTTAGCTTTATTATTTTTTATTAAACACTTCCATAATTTTGATTATTTATAAATAAATTATCAAATATTAAGAGGGAACACCACTGTGATGGTCAAAAAAAAAAAGGTGATTTTGCACGCCTCATAGCGCGAAGCTGGGTCCGTATTTAATGTCAGTAGCCTAGTTTATGTATTTTTTTTTTTAATTAAATTTTTATCAAAAGTCACTATGATACACGTACAGAAATAAACAAATTTTTCTTATTTGTCACGTGAAAACTATGGTGCCACTTAATCAAGCTAAATTTTTTTAGACTGCGTGCGCATATGACAAGAAAAACGGGCGCCGATATTAAAAACGAAAAATAAAAAATGCTCTGTAAGAAATTACTTAATTGTTATTACTATTATTATTATTATTATCATTATTTTTTTTTTTGTTTTTTTTTAAATCAATTGCACAATTTACTTTTTTCTTAGAAAATGAATGAGCGTTATGAGGCGTGCAATTTTGGATTTTCACAAATTTTTTTAAATTTTATTCAGGGTACATTAAATATTATTATCCTAAATTTTTATTAAAAAATATTTAATTATTACAAAGTTATTAACAATCTCTAAGAGCACTAGAAAAAATTTCCCCCTCTATGGTCGCATCGATAATTCAAAAACGGATCATCTGAAAATAAAATCCCGTATGGCTTTTTAATCAGTAAAAATGTAATTATCGTTGCACGTACGGAATTTTTGAAATTTTAATTTTCAAAAAAATGCCGACTGATTGAAAATTTTCTCATTATTTTTACTGTTTATTTTTTTGTTTTAACCCGGCTTAAAAAATCTTTAAAATCAAAATTTATTTAATTCCGTACTGATTAAAAAGCAATTTGGGTCAATAAAATTCCCGAAAATCATCTTTTTTTTTTACCGTCACACTGGTGTTCCCCCTTAAATTAATTAATTAATAAATTTAAAAAATTGGCAAGATATTATTATTGATTTCGTAGTATTGATTGAATTATACCAGTGTCAAAGATCAAATTGTATAATATAGTACGACACTAGTGTTTTAATTATTAATAAATTGGTTTATTGTTAATGATAATCAAAAACGAACAAACTAAAAAATGAACAAGCCAAGTGTACAGTAGTGGATTTAAATTTAAAAATTAATAATTATTTAAAATTGTACTTGGTTTTATTTAATATTTTTATTTTTATTATATTAAATCTAATGAGATTCTTATAATTATTATTATTTCTAGCTTTAAGGTATGCCCGTGATTAAACGATCTTATCATTTTTATAAATATATATAAATATAAATATATAAATATGAATATAAATAAATAGTGTGAATGACTAAGCAAATGAGAAAGTAAATTTAAATATCTGATACTTCTTGTCCAATTCGTAAATATTATTAATATTAATTAACATTTATGTTGACACCTAATGTATATCAATGAATGATTGTAATCAATTATAAATAGTTAATTAATTAATTGATTAAAAAAAAATAACAAATGTTTAGAATAAGCGACGCATTTTTTCCAACATTTAAAACTTGTACTTTTTATAACGCGCTCTGTATATATATTATATATTTATAATATATATATTAATCAAATGATACAATTAGTGTGAATTATTTTTTTTTCATAGTATTCAAAATTTAGTAATTTTTATTATGTATTTTTTATATATTTATTTTTTATTTTTAAGTTTCTTTTTTTACTGGGAATTATATAGGCCGGACATTAAATAAGTAATTGTATGTAATTGAGATTAAATTAATTTTAAAATTAGTGACAAACATCGAACGTCCAATTGGGAGTCAAAAATTAAATTTTATAACAGTAGTTACTTTTTTTTTTATATATTAATTATTCTTGCCCAATATTTAACAATATTAATGTAATTATAATGATAATGTATCATTCATAATTGTTTTAATCAGGTCCAAGGGAATATAATTATAATAATCAGGTTGATCAGATCACAAACGCAATGTTGATAATTAATTCACAATTTATTGCTACTTTTCGTCAGATGTTACGACTTCTAGGCAATCTAAAAATACATACATTAAATAAATAAATTATACTGGGTGATATCTGGATTATACTCATTGTAATCTAGATTATACTAGCTACTATCTGAAATTTTTTTCACTCAGTATAGTTTGGGATGATATTAAGATTATTCTGTCCGTGTATAAAAAAAATTACAAAATTTAATCAAAACATTTTCAATTCACATGAAAAATTTTTTTATAAAAAATTGAAGTATTATTGAAGCTCAAAAGGTTACACTTCAAGATATAATTTTCAAGGTCTTGAACGAAGGATTTTTTTTTTTTTTTCAATTACAACTATTTACAAAAAAAAAAATGCGAAATTTTTAATTTTTTTTGTAAAAACCTCTACCAAAAATCCAATTTTAATTTCTTTTTTTTTTTCCTTCGTTCAAGACCTAGTTTGAAGTCTTAACTAAAGCACATATTTTTTTTTTCTCACTTCAAATAATTCTACTAGGAGTTTTGCTGTCCACGCGGACGCATCTTTTTTCCGAGGACTTTATCTTTAAGACAGTAAAAAGTTTGAATAAAATATTTAATTTTTTATATTAAAAAAAAAATTTTTGAAAATAATTTTTTTATTTAATTAATATGTTTATGATATATACAACCTGATTATTATAATTATAATAATGATGATGTATGTTGACTAAAATTTTCTTTAGATATTTTAATAACACACATATGTTTTAGAGGTTTTTGACTTAATGAGGTGAATTACCATTGATCTACATTGACGTCATTATTGTTTATGTTAAAAATGTACCATTAACGGTATATTGAATTATAAAAAAAAATGTTTATACAATGGTAATTGAATTCAGTGAATAATACTGAATACATGATTATAATTATAATTATATATTATTTTTTATTTACATCGTAATTATTAAAGTTTTAATAATTAAAGTTTCATTTTTTTCTGTTTGTATGTAAGCAAACTTCTAGTCTATAATGATGAACAAGGTAGATAAAGTGTAATATTGAGAATGATAGTTTATCGGCGTTTGTATTATCAATTACGAATAATAAGGACAATTTGGTAATGACTAATGCTAATGAGTTTAGAGATGTTTACGTATAAATTATATTATTGTGACAAAGGTTAAAAATTTGAGCAAATGTAAGAATGTGATTTTGTAGAATAAATTTTTAGACGAATTGATAAATATTAAATTGTAATCAAATAATTTTGAATGAAATGCAGCTCAAATGTTTTTAAGACTGGCAGATGACACGTTTTCAATAACTATAATATTAATTGATAAATTTATATATTATATATATATATATATATTATTAATAATATTGATATTAATAATGCAATCGGCGATTAATAAATAACATTTATAGCCATATTTTTGTCCGAAATTGAATAAATTGTAGCATGAATGTTTCTAAAAAAAAGCGTGGGTGAAAATTATTATTAATACAGATTGTTCTTATTAAAAACAAATGGTATATATGTATATAAATTAGTATAAAAAATAATACATTGTTTTCTTTTTTTTACGATTAAATATTCATTCTTTCATTATAATTCAAAGCGATTCCTCCTGAAGCTCGAGGTATCAGTGGGTTATCATTAGGTACTGGAGGAAGAAACTTATGCGAGTCCCACTTCTTATAAGGCTCACTGAACGAATCCTTCTGTCGAAGTTTCTTCAGCGCTTTGTCAATCTTCTTTTCACTGTCGACGTCGACTTTGTCCATCAAACGACGCGCTTCCGCGATAGCTTCTTGAACTTCTGGGCGCATCTTTGGGTCCAGTGATAGCAAGTTCTTAGCACGACGCAGGTACAACGCGCCTTTCAGGTGATCAGGGTAACCGATGGCCATCGCACGGTCGATGTCTTTCAACGAATCTTCGAACAGTCGTGCGTTGCACAAAGCAGCTGAGCGGCTCGCGAATCCGCGGGCTAGCTCTGGTGAACCTATCGGCGCGTTCATTATTGCTTCGGTGTACATTGTTATCAAATACATTGATCGCATTAATTTGAATGAGTCATTGGCTGATTTAATCAATTCCAACGCTCTCGACGCATCCTTCCTTTTGTTTTTTATCACCGGTGGTCCCGTTGACAGAAAATGTTCTATCATGAGTTCAATTTTATCTTCCTCGCTGATGATTGGTAAGCTTTTATCTTTCTCAAAAATTTCATTTATTCGATTCATCTAGAAAAAAAAAAAATATAAGCTCAAGGATAAGAGTGTTTGAAAAAATTATGAAAATAAATTTATTAGCAGACATCTGATAATTTTTGTTTTTTTTTTTATTGAAAAAGTTATTAAAAAAATATAAAAAAAAATTTCAATTGTAAAAAACTTTAAAAATTGTGAGTGCAATTTTTTTCTAATTTAATTATTATAAAAAACGAAAAAATTAAAAACGTCGGCTAACTTTAGTGTTATAAATTTTTTAATAATTTTATAGCAGTGAAATAAAAAAAATAAAATTAATAAAAAAATCAAGTTAGCCATTTGAAAATTAAAAAAATTTTTTTTATTAAAAAAATTATAAAAAAATAAAAAACAAATTTCAATTCGAAGAAACTTCCAAAAATGTAAATGCAATTTTCAAAAAATATTTGTTTGTTCTAATTTAATTATTTAAAAAAAATCGAAAAATTAAAAACGGCTAACTTTAGTAATTACATTAAAGTTAGCAGTAATTTAGTAATTTTTTTTAACAAACAATTAAAAAAAAATTGCATTTATAATTTTTTTAAATTTCTACATGTCAATCTTTTTTTCATATTTATTACCTTAATTTATTTTTTAAAAAATTATTAAAATTCAATAAATATCTGCTAAATTAATTTTCATACTTTAGTATTATAAAAAATTAATTATAAATTGTTAAAAACATTTTTTTGTAATTAATTTATCATAAAAATAAAAAAAATGACAGCTGTCAGTTAACTTCAGATCTTAGCAATAACAAAAACGATTTAAAAAAAAAACAGAAACTAAATAGCGCGCCACATAACAGATGGCGGTAGCTAAAACTTTTGAATCAACCGAACTTTCTCCAAAGGTATGTATAAATATGAATGTACCAATAGACTGGGATTAGAGTGAAGAGTGGTACTACCACCAATAAATAGTATAAAGAGCAGCTGGATAAAACTGACAAACCGAAGACAGTTTATTGGCTTAGCTGAGCACCAGCATCTAGCAACCAGCAAGCGCAAGTCAGTTACTGCCAACTATTATATACCAAGTATATATTTATATATACTCTATACTATACCTGTGTCCTGTCGGTACTCTATACTCTTACTCTAATACTCTGTGTCACTCTGTATAGTACTGTAACACAAATACGCCAGTGCACTGTGCTTATACTTGATAGTGTGTGGTGATAGAACTCTTGATATTAATGTTGATGTTTATGTTGACGATGATTGACCGTTTAAATAACATATGCCTCGAAATCAGATACCCACGCGCACTTTGGTTGTCTGATGAATGGCCCCGTGCCTCCAAATAATAATATCCGGTTGTTTTTAAATTATATTTAAAACATTTAATAAACTCTACAGTAATATTGTGACCTCGCTCTCTTCAGGTGTGTGTTTTTATTTAAATATTTTATATTATTATTTTTAATTAAATTAATAATAGTGAGTGTGAAAATAATATTGTGAATTAAAAGTGAGGTTATGTAATTGTTGTTTATAAAAGCGCGGACATTCTTGCAAAACAATCCTGGCATTGACATGTCGCTCTCTAGATTGAGATTCAAATTTTTTAGTAACGTTTTTATGCAGCTAAATAATAATAATAATTATTATTATTATTATTAAAAATATTTGAAAATATTTTTAATTAAAAATTTGAGTTTTAAATAATTAAAAGTGAAGAAAAAAATTAATAAAAAAAATATTTAAGAATATTTTTAATTAAAAATTTGAGTTTTAAAAAATTAAAAGTGAAGAAAAATATTTGAAATAATAATTGAAAGTAAAGAATATTTAAACGTTGAGCTGAGAATTGTTAAAGAATGATCAGAAAGTTAGGATAGAGAAGAATCCCGTTTTTCTATCCCTTCCTTCCATTGTATACTTGAGAGCATCACGAATCACGAAGCATCGTCCATCTCTATCTCCATTCTACCAATTGGTATGCTGCCGTTTTATAAAACTCTCTCCATCTTTTTTTTTTTTTTTAACTCACGAGCGTCAACACGCTGTCGCGGACAACTACCTGTTGTTAAAACTCAGTAAGTCACAATTACTATGTCTCAGCTTTAACAAAATTTACCTAAATTAAATTAATATTTATCAAGTGCTGATAATTGAAGATTAAAAAAAAAACAAACAAGGATTGTTTGGATTGTTGCAAGTTAGTGGTGTGAAAAAATATGAAAATTAAATTAGTTGACATTTAAAAATTTTAATAATTTTTTTTATTACAAAAAAATTTTCATTAGTAAAAAACTTGAAAATTAAGTTAGCTGGCATTTAAAAATTTTTAGAATTATTTTTATTGAAAAAATTAATAAAAAAAAAAATGTCACTTGTAAAAAACTTGAAAAATTATAAGTGAAATTTTTTAAAAATATTTTTTCGTTTTAATTTAATTATTAAAAAAAATAAATTAACGTCGGCTAACTTTAGTATCATGAAAATTTTAATAATTTTTTTTATTAAAAAAAATTTTAAAAACTACAAGTGCAATTTTTAAAAAATATTTTTTTTCAATTTAATAAAAAAAATTAGAAACATTAGCTAACTTTAGTATTATTGAAAAAAACAATGACAGTTTATTTATTATCGACTGTGTTAGTGACTAGTGAGTGAAGTGAAGTTGTAGTATTTAAGTGATGATCGGATTTAAATTAAAAAAATAGTGTATCGTTATTTCTTGAGACGATAAAGCGAAAGGCCGTGAAGCCGGTCACATTCCCCACTACTTGTTAGTCGCGCGGCAACTCTTATCGAGAGAAGTACTGTATTTATTTCTCTTAAATGTTTATGACTAATTTTTAGTTATAGTTTTGGTTAAATATGTGAGTTTAAAAATTCTTTTTATAAACAAATTAAAACTTTGCGTAAAATCAATTATTATTGTTATAATAATAATAATTATTATTATTAATATTGTTATTTAATAATTAATAAATTAATAAATGATAATTAAAAAAAAAAAAAATGATAAAGTAAAATACAATAGTAATAAAGGCTATAGCTGATGAATGAATGCCTGCAGATGTCAGCTGACAGGAAATTAATCGGGTACGCGTGTGAGAGGATGCTGAAAAGACGAGCGGAAGAAGAGGAAGAAGAAGAAGAAGGTGAAGGGGGTGAAGGTGAAGATATAATAACGAGGTTTTGTGATATCAAGAAAAACAGTACAATAAATAATATTTTAAGTAAAATTGAATTGTGTGTTAGTGAAAAAAAATCAGCAGTTATTTATTGAACTGGGTTGAAACTCTGCGGTGGATTTAGGGGGCTGTATGGAGGCCGGGGGGCTCCTGCCCCATCAGCCTTCGCAAGGCCCCCCCGGCTCGGGCACCGGCCCTGGTAACTTGACTATTTGCGCGGGTGTTCCTAATCGTCGTGGTGCTAATCACTCCCCTATAAACCCGGGTCTGGACCACCAGCAGCAACAGCAGCAGCAGCATCAGCTTAATATCGCGGGAACACAGTCCGGTCAGTTGAGTTTGACGAGTCAGCAGCAGTTGCTGATACACCAACAAATGGGTCAGGCACCTGGGATTGGTGAGGTTCTACCCTCAAAAAAACAGAGCGTTGTTGATAGACTCAAGAGGAGGATGGACGGATACCGTAAACATCAGACTGAGTGTATTCCTAGGTTTCATCAGTGTTTTAATGGTGTCTGTGAGCAGCATAACCAGGACATGCAGGTCCTCAAGCAGAAGATTCAAGAGTCTAATAAGTCTAAGCAGAGGCAGGCCAAGACTAAGGCTGATAAGAAACCCAATGAGGCTGTGGGTCTTTCCAGTATTCATGTGGTACGTTTTTTTTTTTTTTTTTTTTGGTTGAATTGTATCTTTGGTTTTTATTTAGCAGGTGAAATTACGGCTGCCCAATTTCAAAACACAGTAACTAACATTTAAAAATTTTTTTCAATTTTTCTTATTAAAAAAAAATTCAAGTGCCCGCCAAATTGATAAAAATTTGATTTGTGAATAGAAAATACTTGTATACTTGAATATAAATATTTAAAAGAAAAAATACTTGAAATTAAGGTCTAAAAGTTATGAAAAATGCAAGCAATATTTAGAGAAAATCATGAAAATTAATTTAGCATATTTTTAAGAATTTTATAAAAAATAAATTATGGCAAAAAAATTGACGTCTAGAAATTGAAACTGCAATTTTTTAAAAATAATTTTTTGGAATAAATTTTTTTGTGTGACAGCTAACTTTAATGTCATAAAATATCAAGTACAAAAATTTTGCAGTTACTGTGTTTTAAAATTGAGCTACCAAATTGTTCAAGCGACTGCAGTCGCTTTATAAAGCACTGAAAAAAATTTAACTTGACTCAAGAGCAAGAATCTTGAACCAAAAATACCATCTTAAAAAAAAAAAAAAAAAGAATTTCTTGAGTCAAGAGGAAAAATTTTTGGTTCAAGAAAATTTTCTTGATTTAAGAATTTTTTTTCTTGACTCAATAATTTACTTTTCTTCAAAATGGTGTTTTTGATTCACGATTCTTGCTCTTGAGTCAAACTAAATTTTTTAGCAGTGAGGGTACTCAGGAATTATTGAAATTGGCGCGAAAATTGATCAGAAAAAAAAGATAAAAAATTCATAAAGAAATTTTTAATGCGAATTCTTGATATTTTTTTTGAAAAATATTGAAATTTATCAAATGCCTGCTAATTTTAATTCAAAATATCTGAGAAAAAATATTAAATTAATTTCTTTGATCATTTATCAGTACTCTTAAAAATATCAGTGGTATAAAGATTGCCATTGTCTTCTTTAAGAGCTAGGAAATAATTAAACATTAATAAATCTAAAAGTTTACAACTTTTACACACAAAAAAAATAAATATCGAAATACTTATAAAAGGATCTAGGTATAGGCATAGTATTTGACTCGTCATTCAAAAACAAGAACTCATAAAATAGTAGTAAAAAAATTTGTTCCCCGAAAGCTACTTTTAATCCAAACAAATTTATCTTAATATTTATTACCGGAAATTTGAAAATTTTCCTACAATATTTTATTTAACTAATATAAAAGCGCTTTGATTTACAATTTATTAGAGCGCAGTAATAATTATCAATGAAAGTGAAAAAAATCTGGAGTTATTAATTGAAATACAGCGATATATATATATATATATATATTTATATGAATATATATTAGTGTGAATTTTAATTAAAACTTCAGTAATAATAATTACTGTTAATGTTAAGCATTGAATATATTTCGGTCCATAATATTTGTACTTAACGTGATGAAGATTCTCCCGACTGTTCGCATTACAATCCATTAGCCCAACGCCCACCAGTAATTTACGACTAGTAAAAATTACTCTAACAAGAACATGCTCTCATTTATATACTTATAGTTTATAGTTGATTTATTTGATATTTCATTGCAGCTAAATTGTGTATGTAGGTATATAAAATTTATTATTACTATTTTTAAAATCATTATTTATTAATTTTTTTAATAATAATAATAATAATAGTGACTTCAAAAATTTTCTTATTATTATTACTATCTATATCATTAAAAGAATAAACAAAAATTTCTGGTCAGTGTATTTATATGATAAAATGGGTTTTTACGGTTAAATCTGATATCGTTGGAAAAGTCTTGACCTGAAGTTATGCCTTTTCATGGTTTCATATCATTTTCCTCAATAGTCAATTTATAATGTTAAGTATTTAGGCTGCATTCAAAAATGCTCTAGATACAAAATTAAGAAATGACCTTGTATCTTGTGAAATATTTACATTTTTGAAGATCTAAGCTCATCCTGATGTTACACTCATCGAGACCTTTCATTTGAGTGACCCCCTTCAATTTTTTATATATTTATATATTTTATATATATGTATATATGGAAAATATATCAAAAATGCATGTGGGTACTCAAATGAAAGCACTTGATGAGTGTAACATCAGGATGAGCTTATATCTTTAAAAATGTGAATAATAAAGCAATGAGGTTGTACTCTGTTTACTGATGATATTTTTAACGATATAAGCTCGTCCTGGAGTTACACTCATCGAGACCTTTCATTTGAGTACCCACATCAATTTTTTATATATTTTATATATTTATGTATACTATAAATATGTATATATGAAAAATATATCAAAAATGCATGTGGGTACTCAAATGAAAGCTTTCAATGAGTGTAACATCGGGATGAGCTTATATTTTATATCTTATAAAATTTTTAAAAAAAATTTAAATATTCAAATTACTAATAATCGTTTTTAAAAATTTTTTATGAATTCGAAAAAAAAACTTACTATACTAATTTTTGTGTTAAAAAAAAATTTAAGTTTTCGATCTTAACCATTTAAAAAAAAAAAAAGTATCAATGATGAATGAAAAAAACTACAGAGTTATTTGTACTTAAAAAATGTGAGCCAATAGGTTTCGACCACCCACAGCGAAACGGAGTGATGGACCCAAAAGGAATCTTTAAGCATCTATTTACACGGTAAATTACAATATTTATCCATCCTAAAACCAATGACTTAATAATAACTATTTAAAAATAACAAATAAACGTTTAAGTAAATGTTGATCTGAATAAAATACGCGTTAGTAATACAATATTAACAACATTACCATACAGCCAGTACATTAATATAATATAATACAAAATACTAGTACAAGTAAGTAAGTGTAGAGCATGAGTGACGTTAAGGTTATTAATCATCACGTTGTAGATTGTATATATAAATAAAACGCGAGAGCACACCGTGGTATGGGAAATATTGACGACTGGAATAGAAATGATCCAATGAAAATGAACTCCAGTACCACGTGATATATTAAACACACACTAAACATCACACATGGAGTTTAGTTTCTCTATTCCTCTCTACTCATCCGGTCATATTATATCGCACAATAAACTTAACTTGTCGTCATATCACTCAAGGTGAATTTTAAAACATCGCAACGATCAAAGTTTTTTTATTCCTCTTAATCTCAATACAATCTATTTATTTATTTATTTATTTATTTATCGGTACTGTTTTTTTTTATTTCTCACTTTTAGTAACTTTTTATCTCAGCAGCTTCATATTTTATTAGCTCCAAATTTTTCATTTTTGTTTCTTCAGAATTCAGATCCAGATGAAATAAATTTATTTTTAATAATAATAATGGTAACTAGCAACTTTGCAGTCACTATGTGACTGCCATGATTTCTAAACTATAAAAAATTAAAATTTTGCTTCATTAAATAATGAATTTTATTAAATTACACGGTACTTTCATAACTATTGACCTTTCTAAAGATATAAGCTCATCCTGATGTTACACTCATCAAGAGCTTTCATTTGAATACCCACATGCATTTTTGATATATTTTTCATATATACATATATATAAATATATAAAATATATGAAAAATTGATGTGGATATTCAAATGAAAGATCTCGATGAGTGTAATGTCAGAGTGAGTTTATATCTTGAAAAATGTCAATATTTCTCAAGGTATTTGTTAAAATACACTGTACTTTCTTAAATATTGACATTTTTAAAGATATAAGCTCATCCTGATGTTACACTTATCAAGAGCTTTCATTTGAGTACCTACTTGCATGTTTGATATATTTGTCATATATACATATATATATATATATATAATATATGGAAAATTGATGTGGGTACTTAAATGAAAGGCCTCGATGAGTGTAACATCAGGATGAGCTTATATCTTTAAAAATGTCAATATTTTACAAGATATTTGTTAAATTGCACTGTACTTTCTTAAATATTTAAGTTTTTAAAGATATAAGCTCATCTTGATGTTACACTCATCAAGAGCTTTATATATATATATATATATATATATATATATATATATATAATATTTAAAATATATGAAAAATTGATGTGGGTACTCAAATTAAAGGTCTCGATGGGAGCAACATCAGGATGAGCTTATATCTCTAAAAATGTCAATAGTTCACAAGATACAAGGTCGTTTCTCAATTATGTATCTAGAAATAGAGAATTTTCCAATGCAACCTAAATACTTATCATAATAAATTATCCATCAGTAAGAATGAAATAAAACCTTGAAAATGTACAAATTCAAATCAAGACCTTTGCAATGACACTAAATTTCACTAAAAAATCCGATTTTATCATATAACTATCCTAGAAACAAAATGTTTCTTATTATCTCAATAATATAGATAATTTTATAAAAAATAATTTAATTTAAAATAAAAAAAAATGATAAAATAATTAATTAATTCTAACTAAAAAATTAAATACAAAATAAAATTTTACAAAAATAAACCTAGTAGTTACAATGATTAAGAGGGTCGTTGAATTCCACTTGAATGACGCATCCAATAGCACTTGACATACCTATTGCCAATGAAAAAAAAATATTCAATATTTATAAATACAATTACAATTTATTATAAATAATAACTAAGGCTTGCAGTAAAAATTATGAATTAAATAATATAAACATTGATAAATAAAAGTATCAATTAAAGAAAAACATCGGTAACAATAACATTATAAAAAAGTAATTAGGTGATATAAGTTTGTCATGTTGTAAATAATGCAATTAAATGCCCAATAGAGTCTGGTGTCGCGTGGACCGCGCAGCGTGTGCGCAGTATGCTTGATACAAATGAAAAGTATATTACGTATGTATGTGTATGTAAAGGTATTATATTATAGAGCGTAGAGAGAGTGGAGAGCGGATAACTACATATGTATGTGAGTTGAGAGAAGCACATTGCCGCGCATAGCACACACGACGTCGATGCGCGTGTCAGTCGAGCGCTGCGCTGTTGCCACTTCCTCTATTTGCGCCTGGCCCGTGGATGCTCAGCTGGGTGCACGCTGAGGTTCTCAAATCAAAATCTTATTGACCTCATCTTCATCTCAGCTTAATGCAATTTCATTCAAATTATCTTACTGATAATTACTCTACCATTTAACCTCATCTTCATCTTTATCTTCATCTTCATCTTCATCAGTATCTGGTATTTAGAAAATTTCTTTAGATGTATTTTATAATCTCAAATTATTTTTAAATTTATTTTTAATAATTTTGCAAAAATTAATTAAAATTTAATTTTTAGGGTGAGAAAAAATGATTATATTTTTTTTTTTTTTGGAGTACCAAAAATTGACTGGACAGTAGGTCCAGGTACTAACTATGTACTTGGTAGTATATATATATATATATATATATATATGATACAGAAGTTGGGTGACAACTGTCAATTTTTTGAATTCTTATCAATTATTAAACGTAGCAGACATTTGATAATTATTTTCATTTTTTTTTTAAATGAATTATTTTTAAAAAATTCAAAATTTTTTAGATCTAAAGAAGTTAAATATATTTTTTAACTATAATTTATTAGTTGAAAAATTATCAAATGTCTTTCAATTTCAGTATTATTCTTATAATAATAATAAAAATACTTTTAAAAAATTCTGCTAATAATTTTTTTTAATTTTCACATGTGGAATTTTTAAATAAAATTTTTTTTTTAACAATTTAATTATTGTAAAATTGTAAAAAAATTTTTTTAATGTCTGTCAACTTCAGTTTCACATATATGACACAGAAGTTAGCTGACAACTGTCAATGGTTAAAATTCTTATTACAAATCAATTACAATAATAAAAATACTAAAAAAAAAATTTTTTTAATTTTCACACGTGTAATTTTTAAATTAAATTTTTTTCATCACAATATCATAGCTGTAAAATTGCAAAAAAATTTTTTTCTGTCTATTATATATATGATACAGAAGTTATCTGATGACTGATATTTTTTTAAATAATTATAATAACAAAAATCATAAAAAAAATTTTTTTTCAATTTTCCTATGTGGAATTTTCAAATTAAATTTTTTTCTTAACAATTTAATTATTGTAAAATTGTAAAAAAATTTTTTTAATGTCTGTCAACTTCAGTTTTACATATATAATGAGGCAGAAGTGAGCTGACAATTGTCAATTTTTAAAATTCTTATTACAAATCAATTACAATAATAAAAATACTTGAAAAAAATTTTTTTCAATTTTTCTATGTGGAATTTTTAAATAAAATTTTTTTTATAATAATATAACTGTAATATATATGATACAAAAATTATCTGAGGACTGATAATTTTTTTTTTTAAATAATAACAATAATAAAAATCCTGAAAAAAATTTTTTTTTAATTTTCTGTGTGGAATTTTCAAATGAAATTTTTTTCATAACAATTAATTAGTATAAAATTGTAAAAATAATTTTTTAATGTCTGTCATCATTCATATATATATATATGATACAAAATTTATCTAACGACTGATAATTTTTAAATAAAATTTTTTTCATAATAATATAGCTGTAAAATAATAAAAAAATTTTTTTAATGTCAGCTAACTTCAGTGTGACATATATATTACATAAGTGGATCAAATGCAATGTATGCAGATTGAATAGTTGTTGATTATTGCTTGGAGATATTTAATTGGGAACCACTGGTAACAGGAGGCAGCTGAACGGACAAAGAGCGAACGGTTATTGCAGGATGACAGCGTAGAGACTGGAGCTGCTGGCGGTACGCCACCTTCTCCTTAGTCTCCTGCCATCGCCTGTTTACCATCCCCTTACTTGCTCTTTCTTCTTCTTCTTGGAGTCGAATATAAGCATAAGTATAAGTATGTACATGTATATGGAGTAGAGAAAAGTAGAGGAGAGAAGAGCAAGAAAAATATAAGTAAGAGAGAAGAAAGAATAGAATATTGGAGCTTCGGCATTTACATTCTTCCTCCTCTTCCAGTCTGTGTTCTCTGGATAATATAATATAATATAATATAATATATAATAGCAGATATACAGGACTGAATACACATATTTCTGCAGGACTATAAACTGCCACCACACATACACACCCCGAAGTTATGTGTTATGTGTTATACCTGAGTCGTATCGGAGTGGAGCGTGCTAACTTCCATTCTCATTCGGCATTTTATTATTTGTATTCTTCTTACTTATACTTATATTTTGCTCTCTCTCTCTCTCTCTCTCTATCGTAGTTGAGTTTATGTTGCATCCAGTGGATGGATGGCCACTGACGATTCTGACGGTACCTGTGTTAGAACTTAGCACAGGTATGTGTTGTAAACAGAACATTTCTAATATGAAGATATTCTGTCATTTGCTTCACTCTCATCTAAGCTTCCTAGATACTGATGGTAATTTTCCTTGAAATTTTAAAGATATTTTTGGTTGGGGTGCGGAAAAATTTAATTTAAGGAAATTTTTTTTCAGTTAAAGTTATTTAATTCACTATTTTTTAAGTTTCAAATTTTATTGTCTTAATTTTGAAAAAGTACTTAGGAATTTGATTAAATTTACTTTCTTAAATATTGGAGTTTTTAAAGATATAAGCTCATCCTGATGTTACACTCGTCAAAAGCTTTCATTTGAGTACCCACATGCATTTTTTATATATTTTTCATATATACATATATATAATATATATAAATATATGAAAGATTGATGTGGGTACTCAAATGAAAGGTCTCGATGAGTGTAACATCAAGATGAGCTTATATCTTTAAAAATGTCATTAGTTAACAAGATCAATTTTTTAATTATTAATTTACAATTAAATTAAAAAAAAATTGTCGAAATTAAAATAAAAATCAGCGCAAATTTCCTATTGAAAAACCAACAAACCGATTGCACAACCAGTGAATTAACTAAAACAAAAAATCCAACCGTAAAAACAAGAGTAATTGTTTATTAAAATAATCATTATTACTCATATATTACCAATGACAATAAAGACAGCATTGTCACTGGAGTACGTAACTGTAATAATTAGCAAAGCAAAGTCAAAGTAACTAAAAACAAAGACGTAGAGCAGGAAAGTATGAGAATAGCAGCACACACAGTCTACAGCAGCGGTTTAAGTTAAAGATATAGATAGAGTAGGAGTAGGAGAGCTGATAGGATGCCATTCCGATGCACAAGGTCGTTATTTGCTGATTCTTTCGGTCGCGAAACTAAACGTCACTGTTACTGTGTGCGTTACAATGTGTGGTGTCTATAGTACGACAGCTGACATCTGATGTGCGCGGGTCAGACAGTACATACAAGCGACAGCTATACTAATCGCCTCGCAAACATCGCCACGGTTCTCAATTCTCAATTTCCCTATCAGCTATTGTTCATCTCAATAATATCAAGCCTACTCTGTGTACTATCTGTGTCTTCTTCGTCTCTGCTCCTCTGCTGGACCAAATTTTAATTCTAATTCTTCTCAAGTGTCCTAAAATAATTATTTATTAATTAAAAAAAATTATTTACAATTTTTTTAATTAAAAAAAAAAAAAAAAAATCACTTAATATTTTTTCAAAGCGACGCGACAGATTGTATTGGATGTAATGTAATGCGTGAATTAATGTACTTACACATAACAGTATGTACTTATACTTGGAGCGAACAGATGTGCGTGACTGGAAGGATGGATACTATACAACACCGTGAAGGTGTTTGGTGTGTATACGCACATGACAAGCCTCCGGTCGGCACACACACCCTATATCTACTATTATATACGTAGCAGTAGCTTTTACGCTCTTATGTTATATTACTCAGACTCGGTATCAGTAATAGATACATACATACATACATACATATGTACATGTAGATGGTATGGTCTCAACCCACGGCGCCATAGGATCCCCTCATAGGCGACAGAGGTTCTCAAGTCTCTGTAAATAAACAACTTATACATATACTTATTATAATATTACATTATACATTATTGTTGTTATTTATACTTATATCTATTCGAATGGTTAGGTGATATAAGCAATACCAATTCGCAGAGCTTCATGACTAGTCACTTTTTTATTTATTTAATTGTGCACAGTCACTTATAGAACATCAATATTAACAACTAGATATATATTGGCTCTTCCTTGTAGTGGTGACTGTCACTTTAATTTACACGTACGATTAATGTGTACATGCTTATGTTATGTTATGTGTATTAACTCGTCAATTTTTTGCTGGCTTTTGGGAGGGTTTTTTAATAAGCGTAGGAATTATTTAATTTGATTTACAGATTTTTTTTTTAGGATTTTATAGATTCTTTTTATAGAAGGATTTATTTGTATTAAAAAATATTTTTTAATAATTAACAAATCATTTATTAAAGACCACTTTTTAGTTAAACAAATATTTCTTAGTATTTAAAATGATTTTTTTGTATTTAATAAATCTGATATTCATTTATTAAATGTTAATAAATTTTTTTAAATACTAAAAAATATTTGTTAAAGACTAAAAAGGTGGTCTCTAATAAATGATTTGTTGAATATTAACAAATATTTTTAACTATAAACAAATCCTTCTATCAGTGCAAGCTTAAGTATTTTTGGGATTTTTTTATTTTTATTTTATTTTTTTTTTAAATTGCTTATTTTATTAAAAAATAGTTTGAAGAATATTTTGTAAATTATTATGCACGGAAATAATTAAATTATTTGGTTTAAATAAATAACTTTCTATTTTTAATTTGGTGATTTTTTTATTTCTATGAAATTTAGAAATTTCTTATCATTTTAAGTATTGTTATTATATTTGGTACAATGTATGACAGTGGTGACTGCCCTTTACATTTTTTCTTTTCAATTGAAAAATTATTACAAACAAATAAAGAAAAATTTTCATTTGTAAAAAAACTTGAAAAACTACAAGTGCAATTTTTAAAAAATATTTTTTAGATCTAATTTAATAAATGATAAAAATTAAAAATGTCGGCTAATTTTTAAATTATTAATAATTAACATTTAAAAAAAAAATTTAAGTCTTATTATGATTAATAAAAATGACATTAAAGTTAGCATTCACTTGACAATTTTTTAATTTTTTTAAATAGATAAATTTGCTCCGAAAAATAATTTCTAAAAAATTGCATTTTTTATTTTTTTCTAATTTTCTTTGACGTAATCGATTTGTTAAAAAATTCTTAAAATAATTAAATATCTGCTCAATTAATTTTCATAAAAAAATCTTTAAATTATTAAATATCTGTTATATTTATTTTAATCAATGAAATTTAAGTTAGCGGTCACGTAACAATTTTTTCATAAATAAATTTGCTCCGAAAAATTATTTCTAAAAAATTGTATTTTTTATTTTTTTAATTTTCTATGGAAATTAATTTACCCGATATTTAATAATTTTTCTAATAAATAAATTACTCCACAAAAAAATGAGAAAAAAAATAGACATTTAGAAATTTTAATAAATTAAAAATGCAATTTTTTAAAAATAATTTTTTGGAACAAAACTTTTTGTTAAATAAAATAAAAAAATGGCCAACCCGTGTAAAAATTATATGATATCATTATGAGGCTCATAATGAATATCATAATGAATCTCATATTTTGGCACTAATATGAGATTCATACAAAAGCCATATCAATACATTTGAAATCTGTATTTAGTAAAATACTTATGGAAACGAATTTTTTTTTAACTAGATTATAAAATTTTTATTTTTCTCATTGGAGAAAGCAAATTTCTAGTAATTTAAAATTATTATTAAATGTTAAATATAAAATTTGATCCACACGGAT
>CAJNRD030001117.1:2592583-2641144 GCA_905319865.3 Cotesia congregata | reverse complement strand
AATTCATCATAATATTGTAGTGATATTGTTGCCTTCTATTCATAATTCAAGAAAAAAACTTTTTTGTAACTGTTGGAAATTCATTAGGACAGTATCTCCATGATGATATTGACATAATTTCATTATGAAATCATAATGATATTAAAATGAATTAATAATTAAATGATGGTCATATCTTTATAAAATCATAATGATATCATAATGATATTGTTAGTCTTTTTAAATCGTGATATAAAATTATTGAGTCATAACTGTATACAGGAAATATTGCAAAATAATTAAATTAAAGAAATTTTTAGGAGGATTTAAATTGTTTTTAAAATAAGAAAATAATTATCTTGAGACGAAAAAATTTTTCAGTCAAAAATTTTTTTTAAACCAAGATTGTCAGTGTTTTTCTAAATATTTTTCTAAGTTAAGAAAGACTACATTTCCTCTAATTAGCAGAAAAAATGAAAATTTTACTGATCTACTTAAAAAAATTCGTTCCCACAGGTATTTTACTTATTACGGGTTTCTAAAGTATTGATATGGCTCTTATATGAATCTCATATCAGTGCCAAAATATGAGATTCATTATGATATTCATTATGAGCCTCATAATGATATCATATCATTTTTACACGGGAAGTGATAACTAACTTTAATATTAATTTTTTTTCTCATTTTCTTTGACATAATTTATTTGTCAAAAAAATTTCTTAAAATTATAAAATATCTGCTAAATTAATTCTAATAAATAAAAATAAAATCTTAAAAATATTTAACCCAAAAAAATTTGATAATCTCACCAGCAAAGAAAAAACTTTCATATTAATTTTCCGTTACAGTACCTAGACATGATAGAATTTTTTTTTTCTTATTTCTTTTTGGTGGCATTGTCCTAATATAATCTTAAACGTAAAAGTCTTATTAGGCAAATGGTTAATCCCGAATCCAATCCCATGCAATGTATGATAATGAAAGAGCCAGTGAGTCAACAGTCAACGCGACGTCTCGTGTACAAGTCAACCTGTTTTACTCCCACTATACATTTGACAGTACCGTATCATCGGGCGCGCATGCGTGATATGAGTGCATTACGCCTAGTGAGAGACTGAAAGACTGAGTAAGCAATACTTGGTAAGTAAGCAAACAAGTGAGAAGTAAAACACGAGCGAGCTAGTGCTATGCGGTAAGGTGGGTATCGGAGTTTGTGTAAATGATAATAAGATGAAAGCAACTCTATGAGTAGCATAAGTATAGAGGAACCAACGGCCTCCGACCCGTTCACCCTATCCTAGGTGGAGTCGTTTTGGTACTGTACTCACTCAGTGGCGCTCAACTTATTTTCATTCACTATCTCCATCTTTTCTTCCAACATTTATTATTTTTTTTATTGAAAAAATTATTGCAAAAAAAATTCTACATGTAGAAAATTTTAATTAAAAATCTATCAGTAAAATTTAATAATAATAAAGTTAGCCGCCATTTATAATTTTTTTGATTTTGCTTTATTTATTAAATTAAAACTAAAAAATATTTTTTTTTTATTTGCACTTATAGTTTTTCAAGTTTTTTACAAGTCAAATTTTTTTTTTAGTTTGTAAAAATTTATTTCAATAAAAAAAATTATTAAAAATATTTTTTTACTTCTAATTTAATTAATTAAAAATTGTCAATAATTTGCTGATTTAAGTTTAATTATTTTTAATTAAAATATGTTTTTAAGTAATGCCACCTGATTCATCAAAGTACGTGCTGACGGGAAGAAACATTAAAATTCATCTAACGCAGAGTTTATTGATCGGATGAAGATCAAGATGAAGAAGATAATTGAAATGTCAATTAGCGATACTGATAATTATGTCATGTCATTTCAGAAATTGAAGCTAAGTCTGAAAAAGTGGTTTAGTCAGCCTATGAAAAAATGATACTTAAGTTAACAGGCATCTGTCAATTTATAAGATTTTTTTTTCTAACAAACAAACAAATTATTATTAAGAAAATTCAAGAGAGTAATATTGAAGAGTTTGATCAATTTTAATCAAGTAGGAAAATTATTTAAGAATTTTTTCTTGGTAGAATTTTTTTGTGATACTCAAAAAAATTTTACATTATAAAAAAATAATTTTTCTTAACAAAAAAATTAAAAAAGCTATGAGTAAAATTATTTATTTATTTACTTAGAAAACGCCAATCGATAATATACATCCATGAGATTTCAATAAAAAAAAGAAAATATGTAATTTATAATTTGGAGAGAAACATAAGAAATAACGATTTCAGATTTTAATGATTTGTCAAAAATATTACTGTTTATCCAGTGAGATTTATCAAGATACTAAAAAAATAGAAAAAGGAGAGATAATTAATTTATTTATTTATTTATTTTTATAGAAACGCCCTCGATAATTTATAACAATACATTTTTATGTGTAGAATGTTTAGTAATGATTTTATACAATAAATAGCATCTGTACAGAGAAGAGAGATTTAAGAAATTAAAAAAATTTTTTTAACTTTGAAAGAAGAGGAAAAAAACAAGAAAAAAATTTTTAGTAATTGATAATTGATAATCACTAATTAATTTGATTAATTTAACCCCAAAAAGAGCTTCTTGGCCATGTTTATGAAGGATCCATAATTACCACCGTAGAAACTTGAAATATTAAAAAATATTTCGGGTTTAATTTAATTTTGAATGAATTTTAAGAAATTTAAGGAATTAAAAAAAATTTTTTTTTAATTTAAAAAAAGAGAAAAAAAAACAAGAAAAAATTTTTATTTATTTATAATTGATAATCACTAATTAATTTAATTAATTTGATTAATTTGACCCCAAAAGGAGCTTCTTGGCCATGTTTATAAAGGATCTATATATAAGTACCACCGTAAAAACTTAGAAATATTATAAAATATTTCAGGTTTAATTTAATTTTAAATTATACTAAAGTCAGCAGACATCTGACAATTTTATAGTTTAAAAATAAATTAATTAATAAGCTTGTATATTTTTGAAATCTTTCTAATAATAAAAAAAATTTTTTAAAAATAATTTATTAATAAAAAAACTTCTTTAAATTAACAGAAATTTGTAAACTGAAATTAATTACGGAAAATCCTAAACTGAGAATCACTGCGGGTGTGACCGTGAACAAAACAGCTTAAGAATAAGCATAAGTATAAGTATAAAGCAACTTACCAGTCCAAGTAGAGTCTAAGACCAACATGGTCTACCCCACCAACCTCCCTTTCATTTCCCTTTCTCTGTTTGATCTTCTTACATTAATTTTGTTTTCGAAATTCATTATTTCAAAACCTCTTTAATGTAGTTACAAGTTGTCTTGTAACTAGTCTCAAACAACAACATAACAGTAAGATCAAACTTAGCAAAGGTGGAGATAGGACGATGGACAGGAGCTGAGTCAGCTGGATGTCGACGTTGGCCAATGGCTAAGGAATCCTTATTCGTAATAGCAATATGCATATTACAACTATTATATTGCTATTAATACCTACAGTGAAGTGTACCTAGTACCCTATTATATCATTATAGAGATCATGGAGAAAACCTCTTACAGACAACCAATAAGTGTCTATATAATAGATATAAGAAAGGGAATTACTTCATAGTGGGGATTGCTATGCTCGGGTTAGGTCAGGTTAGTCGATTCTCCTTATTCTCTTTCAAAAAGTCTACCCGGTATACTTTTTGTCTGCATTTTTTTTTTTTATGTTTTTATTTTTATTATCTAGGACTAGAACCTAGTGATTATCTCTCGCGCTTCGACAATGCGCTTCCTAAGATTCTGACAAGGAAAGGTCACTCAGGAAATTGCCGAGAGATGACACTACCGCGCCTATTTACCATCACCATAATTATTCTAGCTCTATTATGAACTTTTTATGTCTTGCTAAAGTATTTTGTAATTTTTTATTTATTTATTTATTTATTTATTAGGCAAGAAAATATTGTGAAATTTTTTTAAGTATTGATTTGGTGGAAAAATTTTTTAATTTTTTACTTTGGAGTGTATTTTTGTTATTCAAAAATAAAATATTTTTTAAATGCAAGAAATTAATTTTTAATTAAAAATTTGGAGTATTTATCTTATAAATGTAATTAAAAAATTAATTTATTATTTTAAAATTTTTATATTAAATTCTAAAAATATAAAACTTAAATTAGAAATCTGAAAATTTTTTTTATTCAATTTAATAATAATAAATTTAATTTAAAAAATATATTAATGCTAAAAAAAAAGTTTATAATTTTTTTAATGATAAATTTAGTGATTAAAAAAATTCTAAAAATTATTAGATGTCATAATATTTAAGTATTGATCTTGCAAATAAATTTTTTTTTGAGTTTATTTTTGTTAAGAAATTATAATTTTCTATAAAAGTTATAAAGTATTTTTTAAATGTACTAAATTAATTTTTAATTAGAAATTTTAAATATTTTTCTTATAAATTTGATTAAAAAATTAATTTATTATTTTAAAAATTTCATATTAAAATCTAAAAATATGATAGTGTAATTAGAAGTCATTTAAAAATTTTTTTTTAATCAACTTAAATAATATATTAATACTAAAGAAAGACTTTATAATTATTTAATGATAAAATAAGTGATTAATTAAATTACTTATTTTTTATTAGACAAGAAAATATTGTGAAATTTTTTTTAATTATTGATCTATTACACGAATTTTTTAATTTTATTTTTGTTATTCAATTTTTTTTCATTCTAAAAAAAGTGTAATTTTCTTTAAAAGTTATGAAATAATTTTTAAATGCACTAAATTAATTTTTAATTAAAAGTTTTTGAATATTTTTTTTTATAAATGTGATTAAAAAATTTTATATTAAAATCTAAAAATACGAAACTTAAATTAGCAATCTAAAAATATTTTTTATTTAATTTAAATATTAAACTGATACTAAAAAAATATTTTATAATTTTTTTAATGATTAAAATAATTCTAAAAATAATCAGATGTCATATAATATCTAAGCACACAAAAAAAAAAATCAATAATGCTCATAAACTCACTAAAAAATTAAAAACATAAATACTAGAACATATCACGATAACTTAATATTTATTACTTGATAATTAAATTAGGTCGTTTGTATAATTAGCTTAGATTATAAACTTAAAAAAATGATTTCGGAGTATCGGCGCATTGCGCAACGCCTAATGACCAAAAATTAATGAAATAATTGAAAAATCTAAAGAAGAAATTATAAATTTCCATTCAAGTGCTGCTACACTATAACTTACAATGCACTGAAAATATTTATATTTATGAAGAGGTGAACTAACAGGATCGCAACAAGTGACTGCTCGTGGCTCTACTTAACCATATAATAAATATATATAGAAAATAATACACATCTTGGCATTCTTTATCTCATTTTAAAATGATTGCTCATCGTTACTAGAAACGGAGCCCCTTTCTCTAGTTACTTAGCTTCTGTTAAATATTTTATTATACAAAGAAAAAAAAGTTCACTTGAGCCAAGAAAATATTTTTCTTTCTAATTATTTTCTTGAGCGAAAAAAAAATTTTTTTTGACAAAAAATTTTACTTATTCCAACAAAATTAATCCTCTTGCTTTAAGAAATTCGTATTTTGATCCAAGAAAATTTATTTAAGTCAAGAAAATCTTAAGAAAATTTCTCTCTTGCTCCAAAAAATTAAGTATAAATATAGAAGTAAATTTTTATTAATATTTTTATTGATTAACATGTCAAATGGCAAGATCAAATAATATCTCATCATTTTTTTTCATTCAATATGTATAATTGCACGCTAAAATATAAAATGGGTATCAAATATTCAAGAGAAAAATTTTCTCAAGGTGAGAAAATTTTTTTCTCTGCTGAAGTAGGTGGCGCTGCTTCCCTAAAGTATCTAAAAATCTTGATCAAATATAAAAATTTATTGTATCAAGTATTTATAATAATTTGAATTAAGAAAAAATGACTTCCACCAAGAATAGAATTTTAAGAAAAATTTTTACTGAAAAATCTGTAATAATTACAATCTGAAACTGTGATTTTTCCAGTTTTCCATTATATAGTGTAATTTTTCTATTTTTCATTGAAATTTTTATCTATTTAAATTCAAATTTTTACATTATAACTTAATTTTTGAAACTTAACTCTCTTGTACGGAGAAGATTTAGCGACCATGCGCCCTCTGTTGGGAATTTTCAGCACTACACTCGGTTGAAAAATTTTTTTTATGGACATATCAAGCCAGATATTGTTTTATATTCCCACAGCTAGCCTGATATCGCCAATTTTTATAGAAGGTTTTATCGAAAAATTTTTTATCGACTAAAAAAAAATATTATAGGTGTCGCTGCTCCTCTAAAGTATCTAAAAATCTTGATCAAATATAAAAATTTATTGTATCAAGTATTTATGATAATTTGAATTAAGAAAAAATTACTTCTACCAAGAATAGAATTTAAAGAAAAATTTTTACTTCAGCCAACACAACTTTGGTCTTTCTTCAGGCACCCGACAAATTTTCTTGAGCCAAGAATTTTGTTCTCCAGTCAAGAAATTTTTCTTTCTGTGTATATTTATTTATTATATAATTATATAATTATATTGATAGAGAGAGCAGGTACATTTTATAGGGATTCATAGTTAATTATCAGAGCCAACAATAAGTTGAAAGACTCACCAATTATTATGATTCCTTAATATGAATAGCGATCGGTTTATATTGGTGAAGTTATTGCGCAATTTAACGGGCGAATTTAATTGTATATGAGTAAGCTTTTACGTGTAGTATGTAGTATATAGTGTGTAATACACGTATCTGGTCTCTGGACTCAACTCTGGTGGTTATGCTGGTGTAGGTTATATTATTGAGAGAGCCCCTTGCGTAACGGTGTCATGTAATAGGCAGCGACGAATCGACCTTCTCTCGACGAGTTCCAACCACCCACCTTTATTCTCCTCTTATTGCGCGCACGCGCTCGCTATTTTCAAGTACTTAGATTAACTTTTCATTTTGAATCTCGCTAATGTAATCTTACTAATTTTAGATTATTATTCATTTATAATTAGTTAGATATTATTATTATTGATTTTTTTCTTACTGAAATTTTGTAACTAGTACTTGAATTTATAATTTATAATTTTTAAAAACTTAATAATTCAAAGAAGTTTCGAAATTTTTTAAAATTAATTATAAGGAAAAGCTTTGAAAATTTTTATATTTTAAATATTTATTCTGTTAAGATTTTTTAAAGTGATTTATTGAAAAATTGATTAATTAATAATTACTAGCAATATTTTTTTTCATTGAATTGTTTTGAATTTAAAACTTGTAATTATTTTTATTTATCTAAAAGAAGAATTAAAAAAAATCAATGTTTGAAAGATAAGTAAGATTTTATTTTAAAAAAGTTATAAGCAAAGATTGAAGCTTTTGAATAAATACATTTTTGATAGAATCGATTGAGTACGCAAGCGCACACAGCTGGCAAATTGTTTAAAAATTTATTTGTCTTGCAGAGCGCTTTTTTTAAATTTCTATTTAATATTTAAATTTCTGTTTTCTTTAAAAGAGGAACAAAAATATTACATTGATAAAAAAATTAATTTGATTCAAAAGAAAAATTCTTGAGCCAAAAAAATAAATCGAAAGTATAATTAGCAATTGGTCTAACTCCTTATTTTTTAACATTTTGATGCAGCAATAGTCCAATTATAAATTATTTGAATGATCTAAATCAAAATAATATAACTCTACTAAATACTAAATTGTTTTTTAAAGTGATAATAAATTTCGAACTAATTGTTTTTTCATACAAATGGAAGATTCTCTTAAATAGAGTCAGACAATTTGCTAATTAGATTGTCAATATAATTATTCTTAACATAAGTAATGAAATTTAGATAATTTAATAACTTTTTACTTGATTAAAAAAAAAATAAAGTTCTTAAAAATGACTTCTTTTTGATTCAAGATTTTTTTTGTGAAATTCTTCATAAAAAAAAAAATGAATATTAGTTTATAATTATTTTATTTTGTAGTTTAAAAAAATATTATATTTACAATTTAATTTTTTATTTCAAACTTACTTAATATAATTTTTTACTTGATTAAAAAAAGTCAAATTTTTTAAAATTGTTTTTCTTTATTCAAGATTGTTTTTGTTGAATTTTTCATTAAAAAAAAATGAATTTTCGTTTGCGATTATTTTATTTTTTATTCAAAAAATATATTTGTAACTTGATTTTTTATTTCAAACTCATTTAATATACTAATTTTTTAAATTTTTTATTTGATTTTAAAAAAATCAAACTGTTCAAAATTATTTATTTTTAATTTAAGATTTTTTTTTAATTTATCAGAAAAAAAAATGAATTTTAATTTGTAATTATTTTATTTTGCCGTTTAAAAAAATCTTATATTTATAATTTAAATTTTTATTTCAAACACTTAATTTAATAATTTTTTAACTTGATTAAAAAAGAAATAAATTTCTTCAAAATTTTATTCTTGACTCAAGAATTATTCTCTCAAATTTTTTTAACCAATTCCCGATTTCTCTTAATAAGTGCAAAGAGAGAAACAAATGGATCCGGGTCTTAACAAAACTCCTATCGAATTCTTGAATATCCAGACTATCCAGAAAGAGCTTCGCGGTGTTGGGATAAAGTTACGGTCTTGATGGACTATGCAGACGTTGGAGGTGTAGCGAGGGAGTCGCCGAGTAATGAGTTGTAGGAGTAGAGGGCGGCCGAATAAAAAGGAGAAAGAACCAGAAAAAAAGGACTCGCGTGGCTCGATACTCCAACTCGAAATAAAACGAGTCATGTATACCGCATATTTCTGCTCTACACCACATTTACACACATTTCCACACATTTGCACATATGACGGCTGATGTGTGTATAATAGACCTTATACAGACAATAATCGGGATGTGTGTTGAGTATGTTGAGTATGTGAATATTGTGAATATGTATATGAATATGGGGAGCATACGTGGCTCTGGCTCGAACCGTTGCGCAGTTGATCGCTGTCAGAAATTCTTTCGCGGCCGCGATCGCGCATACGCCACAGTATGCTATTATTACCGTATATATCAACATAGCAACTAAATCTCCGCTATCTAACACTTTTTTACAAATATTGATTATTGATTACTGATTATTGATTCTTACTGTGGATTCGCGATTCATATCGATAGTCGACAGTCGAGATACGCAACATTCTACACTGAAAAAAATTCATTTGATTTTAAAGAAAAATTGTTATTTTTGAGAGTTTTTTGTACAATTGATTTAAGAAAAAAATTTTCAAACCAAAAAAATAATTTTAAATAATTTTATTGTCTGGAATCAAGATAAAAAATTCTTCAATCAAGTAAAATTATTTATTTAAATCAAGAAGATTAAGTTCTTCAAAATTATTTACTTGATCAAAGTTAATTTTTTTTCTGTGTTCATTGATAAAAAAAATTTAATTTATTTTAGAGTTTTATACACTTAGAAAAAATTAATTTGAATTAAAAGAAAAATTTTTAAATCAAGGAAATAATTTTGAAGAGTTCCAATAAAAATTTACTTAAAATAAAAAATATTTCTTAGTTTGAGAATTTTTCTACTTAAATCAAGAAAATAAAGTTCTTCAAAATTTTGAAGACTTCCAATAAAATTTACTTAAGATAAAAAATATTTCTTAGTTTGAAAATTTTTCTACTCAAATCAAGAAGATAAAGTTCTTAAAAATTATTTACTTGATCAAAGTTGATTATTTTTCTGTTTGCGTGGATAAAAAAATCAAATTGATTTTAAAGAAAAATTCTTCAAGAAAATATATCATTTTTAAGAGTTTTATACATTTATAAAAAATTAATTTGAATTAAGAAAAAAATTTTTAAAACAAGGAAATAATTTTGAGTTTCATTGTTTTAAATCAAGACAAAAAATTCTTAAATCAACAAAAATTTTTTAGTTTAAGAATTTTTCTACTCAAATTAAGAAGATAAAGTTCTTCAAAATTATTTACTTGATTCAAATAAATTTTTTTTTTATTTACATTGATAAAGAAATTAAATTGATTTAAGAGAAAAATTCTTGAACCAATAAATTAATTTTCAAAAGATTGATCATCTTAAATCAAGTATAAAAATTATCAAATAAAATTTTTTTGATCAAAAATGAATTTTTAAATTAATAATGTTTTTTATTTAGTTAAAAAATTATATTTTTGGTTTTAGAATTTTTCTCTTGAATCAAGCTAATTTTATATCACTGTAATTTTGAATAAAAACAAAGAAATATTGAACCAACAATTTACTTGATTAAAAAGAAGAAATTCTTGGCTTAAAAAATTTTTTTTTCATGGTTCAAAATTAATTTATTGATTCAAGAATCTTTTTTATATTTTTAAATAAAAAATGAAGATATTCTTAACTTTGGATTTATTTTATTTATATCATACTTTTACTAATGTAATGTATCGCTATTATAAGAAGGATTGATTGTATGTATATGTACTAGAACACAGTGCATTGAACACTAAGCAGTGAATATGTAAATATATGCTGCAAAAAGGAGAAAGTTTAAATGTTGTTTCCAAGTCTTGACTCGTGGAAATCGCAATATTTTATTGCTTTTTATGAGAGACATTTTTAGAAACAGACTTTTGACTGAAAAAAAAAAACAAACTGTCTTGAAACTTATTTTATTTTTATTTTTTGATCTTAAAAAAAAAATTTTTTTTAATTAAAAAAAATTAATGTTTTTAAATTATTATTTAAAAACGAAAAAAAAATTTTAAAAACAGAATTTTAGTAAAAAATAATTAATTTAAAAAAATGACAAAAAAATTTTAGAAAATGCGTTAAAAATAATTTTTTAAAAAACAAACTTACAGAATTAATATATAAAAATAATTTACCACTAAAATGTGACCAAAAATTTGGAGGCATTGTACCGGATTAAACTCAAACAGTATACTGAATAATTTACCGTATCAAAATAATCCATTAAAATAATAAATAATCGTCGAAATGGAGCGTTATTGGATTCACCCGGCAATAAATAAAACATAAAGTTATTGGTTTGAATAAACCAAAATTTATACGGGATATAAATTAATAACAATAGAAACAAAGGATTCAAATGAACAAATAAAAACTAACAAAATAATTAAAGCATAATAAAGTTTATAAATCGATGATACGGATGAAATCGAGGTAATCAATGGGATTTTCAGTGTACCAAACGGGGGTTTATTTACTGTCAGTTGAGTATTATCGGGGGGTAAGAGCAGAGCATCGACGCAAAGTCAGTGACGCACTGGCTGCCGCACGTTGTCTTCTATCTTCTATTCACTATTATAGCGTAGCGGTACAAGTTATATTCACATTCATTGCTCTAGTATCAGTATTTGTCCCAGTACTTGCATAGACAATCACTTCCAGTGGTAAAGTGTATGAACAACATCCACGAGAAGTGTCTATGTGGGGTTCTTACGCCACTGGGATCGATATCCCGGGAGGCCAAACAGTAAACAGCCGGTTGGTCAGGATAACGTCAGCAGAGGGGATGACGGTGGAGCTTTTACAGCGAATGGTCTGTACTGGTGTGAAAGCGCGATTAGGTATCCAACATCGGCCACATAGCACTACACTGTCATCGTCATCTGAGAAGTTAACCACATCTCAAAAGCGACTTCATTTTCCCTTCAAAAGAAGAATAGATACGCGACATTTCATTTCCTTCTTTTGAGACTTTATAGATTCATTATTATTTTTACGAGTAACATTGCAGTCACTATGTGACTGCCGTAACTTGTGATCTATAAATAAATAAAATTTTGATTGATTAAATAATGACTATGGTTAAATTGGACTGTAATTTCTTAAATATTGACATTTATAAAGATATAAGCTCATCCCGATGATACACTCATCAAGAGTTTTCATTTGAGTACCCACATGCATTTTCATAAATTTTTCATATATTCATATATATAATATATGAAAAATTGATATGGGTACTCAGATAAAAGGTCTTGATGAGTGTAACTTCAGGATGAGCTTATATCGTAAAAAATATCAATATTTCACAAGATATTTGTCAAATTGCACTGTACCTCCTTAACAATTGACATTTTTAAAGATATAAGCTCATCCTGATGTTACACTCATCAAGAGCTTTCATTTGAGTACCCACATGCATTTTTGATATATTTTTCATATATACATATATATATAATATATATAAATATATAAAATATATGAAAAATTGATGTGAGTACTCAAATGAAAGGTCTTAATGAGTGTAACATCGGGATGAGCTTATATCGTTAAAAATGTCAATATTTCACAAGATATTTGCTAAATTGCACTGTACTTTCTTTAATTTTGTTTATTCTCTTAATAATATAAAATAGACTATTAATTATTACATCACTCATTCTCATTACTAACTATTGTCATCATCAGCAATAGTTGTAAAATGTAAAAAAGTGTCTTACGCTCACGATCCTGCAATTTCTGCTTAAGAGTGAGCAGTCTACGCCACTGACTGCACAAGGGGAATGCAGCACACCTCAGTGGCCCTCAACTTATCTATTTTCGCTTAAATTACCCCCAAAATCCTCAACTATAACTTAAAAAGCTTGAAACACGATAAGCGCCAAAGAGAATTTGAATTTTCGCGCCCTTTAGCGCCGCGCCGCGTAAACATAGCGGAGAAGTAACTCGCTCCCGGTTTTAAGACTTTTTTGGGTGTTACTGGGAAACTAGCGTGTCTTTTAGGATGATTTTTTGTTGGGACCTTGATTTCGCCAAGGTAAATTTTTTAAAAAAGGAATTTTGAAAATTGGTTGGATGGTTTTAAAGTTATTGAAGATACAAATTTGAAATTGTGAGTTTTAGGTTATGATAAAAGGTTCTTGAAGAGTTTAGCGTGGAAATAAATGAAAAAGGTTATTTTTGGAGGACGGAAGATAAAATTTGAGGGTAATTGTATGAGAGAAAGAGATATTTTTGTTATTGAAATTGAAACGGGTGAATGCTGGGAAAAGTAGAACACAAACAAGTAAATCGAGTTGACTAGAAAAATAAACAACTGCAAACTTGAACTCGCGGTGGTTTTTTTATATTAAATATCTTTAAGACTCAAGGTGTTGGTTAATTATCTATGTAATTATAAATTAGTGCAAGTTTATTGATTAAACTAAGTTGTTAATATTTATAGAGTATGATTTATTAACTGCTATGAATTATTATTTATAATTAACTGTAAATTATAGATTTTATATATGAATTTTTTTTTTTTTTTTTTAATTAAATTATTTAATAAATATTTATGTGGTATTTTAATGTTTATAAATAATTATTTAGACCTTTAAATAAGTTTTATAATTTTATTTAGACATTTTTTATAATTCGTAATTTTTTAATAATAATAAAGTTAGCCGACATTTTTAATTTTTTTATTTTGCTTAATTTATTAATTTATTAATTTATCACTAAAAATATTTTTAAAAAATTGCACTTATAGTTTTTGAAGTTTTTAACAAGTGAAAAATTTTTTTTATTTTTTTATAATAATTCTTTAATAAAAAAAAATCATATAAATTTTTAGATGTCGGCTAACTTTATTTTCATAATTTTTTATAATAATTAATTAGTATAATTTTTTCAATAAAAAAAAATTTAATAATTAAAAAATGTAATTTTTTCTCAAAATATGTAATTTATAAATAATTTAAAAAATAATAAAATAATTTAAAAAATTATGAATTTTTTTTTTTTTTTTTTTAATTAAATTATTTAATAAATATTTATGTGGTATTTTAATGTTTATAAATAATTATTTAGACCTTTAAATAAGTTTTATAATTTTATTTAGACATTTTTTATAATTCGTAATTTTTTAATAATAATAAAGTTAGCCGACATTTTTAATTTTTTTATTTTGCTTAATTTATTAATTTATTAATTTATCACTAAAAATATTTTTAAAAAATTGCACTTATAGTTTTTGAAGTTTTTAACAAGTGAAAAATTTTTTTTATTTTTTTATAATAATTCTTTAATAAAAAAAAATCATATAAATTTTTAGATGTCGGCTAACTTTATTTTCATAATTTTTTATAATAATTAATTAGTATAATTTTTTCAATAAAAAAAAATTTAATAATTAAAAAATGTAATTTTTTCTCAAAATATGTAATTTATAAATAATTTAAAAAATAATAAAATAATTTAAAAAATTTAATAAATTATTTGAGTACATTTCTTTTAATTAATTTGTTAAAAATTAATGAATTTTTTTATTAAATTAATTAGCCTGCAAATTTCTTTAATTAAAAATAAATAATTAATAGGAAATAAATATTAGTAGATTTGAAAAGTTTGGTGCATAGAGCGCGATTTCTCTTATTCAAAATTCTATATCTCTACGGTGGAATGTGTGTTGACCATAATTTCGCCGCTACTTCTCTTTCCATAGAGATGGAGGAGGAGAACAGGAGGCTCGGAGTGAGGGGGAGAGGAGATGGAGGTGAAGGAGAGTTTTACAGTGCAACGTCCTCGTCGCGCGCAACTTGCAAGAGAGACAATTGTCAGTGGCGTAGGTGGCATTCGTGATGGTTAACTTTGTAGCATGCCGCCAACTTTCAATCTGTTCACTCGAAATCTTCCATCAGCTCTCCCGTCTTCCTTCCTTGCTACTCCCAATCTTTTGTGAAAAAATACTCAATGTGTCTCAAAAATTCCACTTTTTCTGCATATTTAATTAATCAATTTTTTTTATTATTCTCATTTCATTTTTTCGGAGGTCTAATTAGATTTTTAGTCTGGAAATTCATCGATTATGTTTTCCAGAAAGGCCGGAAGATTGCGGTAGTATACCTGTTTGTAATTTAAAATATTTCTTCATTAGAAAGTTTATTTTTTTGGACGAGAATTTCTTAAAGTTTACAAAAAAAAAATTTATTTTTTTATTTTTAATTATATAATTAAAAAAAATCTTGTTTAATTAATTTAAAAAAAAAATAAATATTAAGTTGGCCATCTAAAAATTTTTTAGTAAAAAAATTTTATTTGTAAAACTATAAATGCAATTTTTAAAAAATATTTTTTTATTAAAAAAAAATTTGAAATTTTGAAGATTTTTTTAATAAATAAATTATAAGTACAAAAATTTTTTAAAAATTCCATATTTAGAAGCTGTTAAAAATTACAAATGCAATTTTTTAAAAATATATTTTATTATAAAAAAATTTGTTTTGAAATTTTGAAGATTTTCTTAATAAATAATCAGTACCAAAATTAAAAAAAAAAATTCCATATTTAGAAGTTGTAAAAAATAATAAATGCAATTTTTTAGAAATAATTTTCTAGACATAATACTAAAGTTAGCTTACGTTTTAAATTTTAAAATTTTTTTTTTTATTTATTAAATTGGAAGAAAAAAATATTTTTTTAAAATTGCACTTGAAGTTTTTCAAGTTTTTTACAAGTGAAAATTTTTTTGTAATAAAAAAAAATTATAAAAATTTTTTAAATGTTGGCTAACTTAATTTTCATTTTTATTTATTAAATTGGAAGAAAAAAATATTTTTTTAAAATTGCACTTGAAGTTTTTCAAGTTTTTTACAAGTGAAAATTTTTTTGTAATAAAAAAAAATTATAAAAATTTTTAAATGTTGGCTAACTTAATTTTCATTTTCTAGACCTAATTTTTGGACAAATAAATTCATTAAATAATTATCCAAATTCTCGTTAATAAAAATAATTTTTTCTTAATTTCAAACTTCAAAATAATTTTTTATTTCTATATTAAAGAATATTTTCTAGTTTTTTTTAAACTATTATTAATATTTAAAATAAGAAATTTTATTTTTTAGTTTACAAAAAAATTTTTTAATTTAAAATTACAAATTTTTCTTATACTTAATTTTTGTAATAAAAAATTCCTTAGATCTAAACAAAAATATGTATTTATAAAATTTATAAAATTTTATCCAAATTTATAATGTAAAAAATTAAAAATACGAACGCAGTAGTAAGAGTCTAGCTGCGGTCAGACGGGAAATCCCAACTTAATTAAAAATATCTTTAAAAAATAAAATAAAAAAATTTTCTGAATTAATATTAATAATAATAAAAAACAAATTAAACTAGGCGTCGTAATAAATAAGGATATTAACAAGGTATGATTAGACGAGTGTGGAGCGTGTAATTGAGGTGTGGTTGAGTGACACTGGCGACGTCGCGGTTAGGTATAGTATACCTATAAGCAGACGTTACAGATGCGTCGCTAGCGTCCGACGAATCCGGGCGTAGCGTGAAATCCTGATGACGCAACGATCAGTGTGTGGAAGTAGAAGAGAATGAGGATGAGGATGAGTAGGAGTAGAAGAGAGCGCCTAAGGGACCCGAGCGACAGAGAAGTACAATGGAAGTTAATGGAAGCAGACGTAGAACCGAGATAAAGGAGAGGGGAGAACAAAATAGGTATAAGGTTAAAGTGCGCGCGACGTGCTCCCCGTGTTGTCAGTACATGCCACGGATCCCGTATCATTCCTTGATAAACTCCTAAACCACTAAACAATCCTAAGCTAAATATGTATTTGGTTAAAGCTATCTTCCTCCTTATCGGAAGTTCGTTTTGTTGGAAATTATGCAAGGGAAGAAATTTTTGCTTATAATTATTCAAAAGTTATTTTTTATATTGCTTAAAGTATTTAAATTTACCAAATTTAATTTTTTCAAGCTTGAATTTACTTAAAAAAGTAATTTTTAAGATAAAAATTGAGTTATAGCAAGTTTGGAAGCTAAATGCGTTGATTTGCACATGCGCGGGCGCCATTTTAGAAGCTATGGCGCCATTTTGATGAGCAGAAAGCCTAAAGCTGCTCAAAATGCTTTTTTTCACGTATTTCTTCGTTTATTCTACTTTCAAGTGATTTTTTTTTGGATTATTGGATTAGAAACTTGAAATAATGTAAAAATTAATACTTTTAGAAGTTATCTTCTGTACTAATTACTAAATATTAACTTAATAAGAAAAAAAAATCGATGAAATCTTAAAATAAACTATTAAGAGTTACCTTATAAAATTCCTAAATAGAATTTTTGGGTATGAAGGCTTAAAATAGTAATTTTGATAAAAAAAATTGAGGTTTTAGGAGTATAGAAAGTTTTGAAATGAAATGAGCCAATTTGCGCATGCGCGGGCGCCATTTTAAAAGCCTGAACGCCATTTTGATAAGAAGAGAGTCTAAGAATGATATTTTTCACTTATTTCTTCGATTATTATACATTTAAATGATTTTTTTTAGATTATTGAACTAGAAACTCGAAAGAATGTTAAAATTAATACTTCCAAAAGTAATTAGTGTTATTAAAGATAAAATAATTAACTCAATTATGAAAAAAATTGATGAAATCATAAAAAAACTATTAAAAGTTATCTTAAAAATTTTGTCAAACATTTATTAAATTTACAATAAAAATAATGAAGATCATACAATCAACAAGCTTAAAAATGATCATCAAACTTATCAAAGCAAAATACAAACTCCCACGTCTTACAAAAAAGGACATTACACACAACATGACCAAGTAGAGTCTATAATACAACCGAATAAGAATGTACGGATGCAAAGTAAGCCTGCTAGTCCTATTACCAGTGAAGAATCTCTCGAATTAGATAAAGAAGAAGCGGAATAAAATGACAGTCTTGCACACATGTACGCACATCCACATAGTTTGTTGTTTCTGTTTGACACGAGTCATTCCGAGACCGGCCGAGCCCACCCGAGTCGACGCGAATAATTCGCGATCTCGAGTGGAACAACTCTTACTCTACAAAAGCGAACCGTGTATGTGTTCCACAATACTATTCATGTTCAGTGGCTGGCGACTCTTTGAGGCGTCAAGAACATTTACGACCTACCAGTGTATCCTTCTCCGCGATTTTATACCGAGCACGTGCTACACTCGCGTGACAGTTAGTTGATAGCTACTAACTACTAGCTTATACACTCAACGATTAGATATCACCGAATTATTTTGGGTTAATTATAAATGACTTTGCCCAGTCATTCGTTTATTAAATATTACGCAATTCTATTGTTGGTAATTAATTTTTGTGATTTAAAGTTGAAATTTTTTTTTTTATTTTTTATTAATTAAATTTTATCAAGTCTTTCATTAGTGACTATCATTAATTGTTGATCATTAATTATTTTATTAATAGTGTTTAAAATTACAGTTAATTAATTAATTAAAAAAAAACATTAATAATAATAATAATAATAACAATAATAATAATAAATAAATAGCAAATAACAATAATAATAAAAATATAGAAAAAAACAACAGGAACAATAATAATAATAATAATAATAATAATAATAATAATAATAATAATAATAATATTAACTCTCTTAAAATTCTTAACTGAGATTATTATTATTATTATTTATTTAATAAATTTTTTAATAATAATAAATGATAGTAAAAAATAATAATAATAACTAGCTCAAAATTCTTAACTAAGATTTTTATTATTAGATATTTGATCAATTTTTAATAATAATAATTATCTCAAAATTCTTAACTAAGATTATTATTATTATTAGTTATTTAATAAATTTTTTAATAATAATAATAATAATAAAAAATAATAATAACTAGCTCAAAATTCTTAACTAAGATTTTTATTATTAGCTATTTAGTACATTTTTAATAATAATAATAAAATAACTAGCTCAAAATTCTTACCTAAAATTATTATTATTCGATATTTAGGAAATTTTTAATAATAGAGATAATAATAATAATTAATGATAATAAAAAATGATAACAATAAATGTTAATAAAAAAATAATAATTATTTCTAATAAGAAGAAATATATCTTGACGTTTTAGTAAAGTGACTAAACGAGGAGCAAAGTAAGGGTGGTTGAAGAGTGTCGCAAAGTGGTTGCTGATATCGACATTGAGGTGTTGAGAGAAGACGTTGATATACATACATACATACATATATATATAGGTGTATATTGTTGATAATGAGGAGGAGAGAGTGATACGCGGAGTGTTAACGGGGAAAGAGAAGAAGAGATTCCTGGGCACGCGCACTCCACCTGTTAACGTGTAACGGCACGCGCCTACCTCCTCTCCCTCGTCGGCTCCTTTCCTCCTTCATCGGTCTCCCTACCCCATGGGAAGCAGCCTCCTCCCACGTTATTTCCCTCACGCGTGGCACACAGCCGCGGTTGGGACGCGCAGGAGTCAATCGCTCGTGAGCTTTCCGTAGAACCTACCGTCTGCGCTTCCTAGACCTAGCCTCGTTTTCCAAATTTTTCGCTCTCGAACTCCGTTGCTCAACTCCTATCAAAGTTTACAAATTTTTTCTTTAATAATATATCTGACAAATACAAAATTCAGTTAAAATTTTTAATTAATTTGACAGTTTTTAAAAAACTAAGTGACAAATTTTTGAACTTTTTGTGATTAATTAATTAGTGTCAATTTATAAAAATATTAGACAATTATTTGATAAATTAGATTTTAATTTTTAAATTTTGGCGCCTTTATCTGCTGCGTCAAAATGGCCGTGTTGAAGGATAATTTTTTGAGCGCTCGGTTTTAACACTTTTTTTGGTTAGTGCTCAAAAACTACAAGTGCATTTTCGCTCATTTTCAATAGGGCACTCAATTGAATAATTATGAAGCCAATAAAAAAAGAATCAAGAAGATTAATTAATTTTTTGAAGAGTTATCGTGCTTGCAACATTGTCCAAAAAAATTTAAATAAAAATTAAGCGCAAATTTAAAGTATAAAGTGATTTTTATTATTACCTTGTAGAAAATTGAGCGGAAAAATTGACAAGCACACGTAACGCATTGTATATAAAATAAGTACGATGATTGTAAAGCTGACGTACAAGTGCGCGAGTGAGTATCGAGGGAGGAAGAGTTTAACCACCTGTTGAGGATTTACGAGAGTAAAATTGACAAGCTGTCTATATATTTACATTTGTTTCGATTTTAATAATTGCCGAAAATTCTTTGCCGATGTCATGGAGATGTTCGGTGAGTCTCTGGAGGAGATTGAGCCTCATCTTCGGCCAAGGGTGGGCTTAGACTTTAGGTCTAAGTAAAGATAATAAGATAATAATAATGATGATGATGAGGAAGAAAATTATGATCGAAAACTATCTGGACTACTTGTATTCGGACATGATGGACCTGTCGGGAGCCGAGTGTAAAAGTGAGTGCGAGTGGGCTTGTAGCCGACAGCCGACACTTGATGTCCGCACAAGGCACTATCAAACATGGTGAAGTTCTGTGTTATCGGTCTCACCCATCAAAAAATATATATTATTGAGTAAAAAACGCCAAAGAGGTGAAAAGTCGACGGAGTAAGTGCAGAAATACGGGCACCGGTTGACCGCGGGGCTAACCGCGGCTTCCCCGCTCGATGTCTTCTGTCATTGTAATTTAATTATTGTTTTACGATTTTATAATTGTTGTTTATTTTTAAGCTGAGGTTTGTTGTTACAAGACTCGATTTAGTGATAAATTTTATTTTTTATCATTTTTTTCGGATACTTACGACTAGTGTTTTGCTGTTGGAAGTTTTTTGGAGACTATTTGGTTAAAACTGCTGATTTAGACAGGAATGATGGTATGTTGATGGATATTGTTAATTTATTAATTAATTTTGAGTAGAAAAAAATTGAAAATTTAATGATAATAAAGTTAGCCGATGTTAAAAAATTTTTTAAATTTTTTTATTGAAAAAATTATATTAAATTTAATAAAAATAAAATTAGACATCTAAAAATTTTCATGATTTTTATTATTAAAGAATTATTGGTGAAAAAATTTTTTTTATTTAAAAACTTCAAAAACTATAAGTGATAAGTGAAAAATAGATAAAGCTCGACATGTTCATTCAGAAAATTTTTTACAGCGTATATTTAAAATAAATGAATAATAAATCAAATATTAATAAAAATATAATTCCAATAGTTAAATATTTTATATATCTTAATATTAACTAAAAAATATAAAAAATACATACATAACTTATATAATTTATATATTGTTTAAAATATGTGTTCATACATGTACTTTTAAGACTGATGAACTTACCTACTAAAAATATATTTTTGTATTGTTAATTTATATTCTTCTTCATCGGAAGATTGAAGAAATAACAAGATTGATTATCGAAAATATTTTTTGTCCCTATTAATTAATAATAATAGTAATAATTTGCACATCGTTAGTAGATATTGTAAAGATAATCACAAAGATGTGATGGTTAATTTTTAATCCTTGGAGGCAGAGATTGCGTCTTTGATGAAACGATTGAATTGTATACATCCACCTTGGATATATTTAGCTTCGTGACGAGAATCGCTCAAGTGGAGAACGTTCCAAATAATTATATTCATATGTACGACGGGGTACATACACATACACACTTCCATTCGTACGGTAATATTTTAGTCGATACGTAAATATCAACCGATTTATATTTATAAATTTATTGGGTTTATATGTTTGTACTCAGAATAATTAGGAATTATTAATATAGAATTGACACATATTTATCAAAAGTTAAATTTTGATTGAAATAATATTTTTATTATTTGAAGATTTAAAATCTTTTATTATTTAAATATAATTCTAATTATTTAATTTTAATTAATAATTAAAATTAAATATAATTTTTATTTATTAATTAGTACTAGCAACCGTGCAGTCACTATGTGATTGCCGTGACTTGTGAACTAGAAATAAATAAAATTTTGCTTTATTAAATAATTACTTTTGTTGAATTGCACTGTACTTTCTTAAATATTGACCTTTTTAAAAATATAAGCTCATCCTGATGTTACACTCATCAAGAGCTTTCATTTGAGTACCCACATGCATTTTCATATATTTTTCATATATACATATACATATAAATATATGAAAAATTGATGTGGGTACTCAAATGAAAGGTCTTCACGAGTGTAACATCGGAATGAACTTATATCTTTAAAAAGGCCAATATTTCACAAGATATTTGTTAAATTGCACTGTACTTGCTTAATTATTGACCTTTTTAAAGAAAGAGCTTTCATTTGAGTACCCACTATGCATTTTCATATATTTTTCATATATACATATACATATAAATATATGAAAAATTGATGTGGGTACTCAAATGAAAGGTCTTCACGAGTGTAACATCGGAATGAACTTATATCTTTAAAAAGGCCAATATTTCACAAGATATTTGTTAAATTGCACTGTACTTGCTTAATTATTGACCTTTTTAAAGATATAAGCTCATCACAATGTTACACTCATCAAGAGCTTTCATTTGAGTACCCACATGCATTTTTTATATATTTTTCATATATACATATATATAATATATATAAATATATAAAATATAGGAAAAATTGATGTGGGTACTCAACTGAAAGGTCTCGATAAGTGTAACCTCGGGATGAGCTTATATCTTTAAAAAGGTCCATATTTCACAAGATATTTGTTAAATTGCACTGTACTTTCTTAAATATTGACCTTTTCAAAAATATAAGCTCATCCTGATGTTATACTCATCAAGAGCTTTCATTTGAGTACTCATATGTATTTTTGATATATTTTTTCATATATACATATATATAAATATATAAAATATATGAAAAATTGATGTGGGTACTCAATTGAAAGGTCTCGATGAGAACAGCATCAGGATGAGCTTATATTTTTAAAAATATCAATAGTTCACAAGGTACAAGGTCATTTCTTAATTATAAAAATCAATTTAGAGCTTATTCGTCTAAGTTTAATTTTTTTTTAATTATTGATTAAAAAATAATTTTCCAATTTTTATTAAAATTAAAAACTTAAAAATTATACTATCAGATTTGTAAAAAATGACATAATAATATTTTGTCGAGTTAAATTACCATAACAACAAATTTATCTCTAAAAGATAATTATTCTCGGCAATAAAAATAACTCGAGCAATAAAACAAGTTGAATAAAAAAGTTGACCGTATATATCAGGTATAATTAAGACTGGGATAGTTAAACTAATAATTTGCGTCTTAACGAATGGAAAGCAGCGTGAGCAGAGAAAGATATTCAGAGCGCACGAGAACCCGATACGACTCACCTCCGTGAGGATTTCACCGTAGAGGTGGCAAGAGTTGAGGAGGGTGTGTAATACCTCGGCGTGGATCGATAGGAAGGCCAGAGGGTTGACTCTACTTCTATATATCTTTATATATACATAGAAATATATGTATGTATGCAGGAACAGAATGTGTGGGTGACGCGCGCGCCAACTACTAAGTGTACGTGCTCGTTGAATCCGAAAGAGGCTCATTGCTTTACTTGCATACTTCTATCTGTAATACACCTTTCTTTTCCAACTTTTTACTCCCCCACTCAAGCTCTATTATGTATTCTATATATAGCTATAATATTCCATCTACATTTTGTTTCTATATTTCAATTCCCGCCGTTATTTCTAGCTACAGACCTCGAGACATTCAAAATAACATAAACACCGATCAACAATCCAAGCAATTGCCAGACTTGTTTATCGGAGATAAAACATTTTTTCTCCGAACGAATTATTGCTTTGTTTGTATTAATTTATATATTTTATTATTCATTTATTTGTTTATTTCTTAAATTTATTTAATCTATAAATTTTTATTTATTATTATTTCAAATATCTCATTACAACATTTTTGAGTTTTTTAAATTTTCGCGGGGATTTTAACGCGCATGCGCGTACGCGCTACTGCCATTTTGTCGTCCAAAGAAGCTTGCTTTTCTATTATTGGACTATTTTTATTAATTTTTTATCAAAAATTTGATTATTTTTATGATTTATGTCGATATTTATCAAACTAGGAACTTTTCTTCTCATTCTTTAGCCAAAAAAGTTCATAAATTATTAAATAAAAGTAAAAACTATCAGAAGTCTAACATTATTTGATAAGTCAAATACTTTAGCCTATTTTATATAATCTACCACATAATTCCTATGAATATTTGTTAATTATTATTTAAAATATCTCATTACAACAGTTTTGAGTTTTTTAAATTTTCGCGGGGATTTTAATGCGCATGCGCGTGCGCGCTACCGCCATTTTGTCGTCCGGAGAAGCTTACTTCTATTATTGGAGTATTATTACTGATTTTTAACCAAAAATTTGGTAATTTTTATGATTTTTGTCAATATTTGTCAAATTAGAAACTTTTCTCATTTATAAGCAAAAAAAAAACTTATAAATTATTAAAAAAGAGTAAAAAATTTTTTAGAAGTCTGATGAGTCAAATACTTTAGCCTATTTTATATAATCTACCACATAATTACTATGAATACTTGTTAATTATTATTTAAAATATCTCATTACAACAGTTTTGAGTTTTTTGAATTTTCGCGCGGGTTTTAACGCACATGCGCGTGCGCGCTGCGGCCTTTTTGTCGTCCAAAGAAGCTTACTTTTGTTTTTGGAGTCTTTTTACTGATTTTTAACCAAAAATTTGGTAATTTTGATAATTATTATCAATATTTATCAAACTAGGAACTTTTCTTCACATTTATAAGCAAAAAATCTTATAAATTATTAAGAACGAGTAAAAACTTTTCCAAAATTCTGATGAGTCAAATACTTTAGCATATTTCATATAATCTACCATAAAATTTCTATAAATATATGTTAATTGTTGTTTAAAATATTTTAATACAACAATTTTTAGATTTTCAAATTTTCGCGCGGGTTTTTATGCGCATGCTCGTGCGCGCTACCGCCATTTTGTCATCCAAAGAAGCTTACTTTAATAATTTCAGTGTTTTTGCCACTTTTTATGGATTTTTAAGAAAAATTTTGATACTTTTAATAATTTTTAAGGATATTTAGCAAACTGGGAACTTTTTTAAGTTTTTTAATAAAAAATTTGATGAAAAATAAACTTGTAAATATATAATAATAAGTAAAAACTTGTTATTGTTAGAAGAGTCAGATAAATTTTGTTAACTTCTTAATGAAGAAAATAAAACTATTAAAAAAATTGATAATTTTATTTTTAACTTTTTGTTAAAATTTATTAACTAAAAAAAATTAATACATTTAAAAAATGTTTGTCATGAATATATTTTTTTTTTAAGAAGTAAATTATTAATACAAAGCAAATACATAAAATTTGTAGGATTAGATTGACAAAAAAAAAACATAAAAAATAGAGGCTTGTCAATAGATTGTAATAATGTCTTAACGTCGGAGGAGTGTAAACCGAGGGGTTGTTATATTACAAGCTGAGAAGAATAGAAAGAGTGGAAAAAAATGAGAGAAAAGCTAAAGAGAGTAGAGTCCTGGTTAGGCGCGCATACAAATCGATATCTTGCCGGTACGGTGTCATGGAAGTCAAGCCCTGGCCTCACACTCTTAACCCTTCATCAATATCGCTACGATTTAAGCGGGGAATTTATTTTTCATGCCACGCTCGAATAAACGTCAACATTTTACTTTGTTTTGGGAATAGAACTGCAATTGGTATGACGAGCAACGTCCGAATTGCCATGGATACGCTTAACTTTATTTGTTTAATTATTGATTGACGCAATGGTGCAATCGTCTAAATTACTTATACTGGTATTATATACATACACCGAGGAAGAAGACTGCTAACAATCCCGTATGATTGTTTGTTCAATAGTCCGACACCTCATTGGAGTGATGCCAAAGCGCGGACGGGATATTTATCTTATTTTTTTGGGCTTACGCTGCATCAAACTTTTTAATTTTTAATATTTATACAGTAAAATTCGGATATTTATGCTTTATTATTTTAGTATTCATTTTTTTTTAACTATTAAACGCTCCCATTATTCTGTTTATTTTTTTATCAATTAAAATTAGGGGAGATTCATTTTTTAGATTGAATTTTTAGAAGTAAAAATTGTATCTTTGTTCGGTTGTAATTAATTAGTCTTTTAATTAAAATAAAAATTTTTTTAATTTATTAAAAATAATAATAAGCAACCTTGCAGTCATTATGTGACTGCCGTGACTTGTAAACTATAAATAAATAAAATTTTGCTTTATTAAATAATGAATTTTATTAAATTGCACAGTAATTTCTTAAATATTAACATTTTTAAAGATATAAGCTCATCCCGATGTTACACTCGTCAAGAGCTTTCATTTGAGTACCCATATGCATTTTTGATATATTTTTCATAAATACATATATGTAATATATAAATATATAAAATATATAAAAAATTGATGTGAGTACTCAAATGAAAGGTCTCGATGAGTGCAACATCGGGATGAGCTTATTTCTTTAAAAATGTCAATAGTTCTCAAGATACAATGTCATTTCTTAACTATTGACATTTTTAAAGTTATAAGCTCATATCGATGTTACATTCATCAAGAGCTTTCATTCAAATACCCACATGCATTTTTGATATATTTTTCATATATACATATATATATAAAGATATAAAATATATGAAAAATTAATGTGGGTACTCAAATGAAAGGTCTCGATGAGTGTAATGTCGGGGAGAGCTTATATCTTGAAAAATATCAATAGTTCACAAAATAAAAGGTCATTTCTTAATTATGTATCTAAATATAAATCCCAGTCTATATGTTTATCATAATAAATTGACTATCGGTAAGAATGATATGAAACCATGAAAAGGCACAAATTCAAGCCAAGATCTTTACAATGACCTTTAACATGACTGTCCTGGAGACACAATTCTTTTTATTTTCTTAATAATATATATAATAAACTAAAAAAAAAAAAAACTAACTTCAAGATTCAAAAGAACAATTTTTGAACAAAGATTATATTTTTTGTAAAAAAATGAATAAAAATCCTTTATATTTCTAAATAAGTATCATTTTATAAAATAAATGAAGTTTTTCTTTTGCATTGATGTTTAAAATCAATACATAATTATTTTTAAATATTAATAATAATATCGAAAAGTTTAAATTAAGAGTGTATTTATGCACTGAAAAAACCTTTTATATTATATTGATACTCAAAATACTAAATAATATTAATAAAAATAAAAAGAAAAAAATATACTTTAATTAATAAATATTCTTCATAATTAATGGAAATTTTAAATATTAAAAATAAAAAATATAAAGTTTAAATTTTTTAATTCAAAATTCAAAAATAACTTCAACAGAATTAACAAAGTTATACTTTTTATATTTATTTCCTTCGAAATCAAAATTCAATCAGCGTGCGATGAATAAGTTATAAAGTCGAACAAAAGTAAAACTAAAACTAAAATTAAGTTGAGTTTATTTAAAAAACATCCTTTCAAATAAAATGTACCAGCAACCAAAACAAATTAAATGTGTGTACAGCAGAATTGCACAACATTTTTTTTCATTATTGTATTTACTACACCCGAGAAGGCCAATGAAAAAGTATGCAAATATAAATATGAATACACACCATCCGCGGTTAATAATTAAACATTAAAACTAATCAAAAGGATTTCAACAACAATTTTGTTTTATTTCTTCTTCTTTTTTTTTTTTTATTCATATACATCATACAGTTCATGACTAGAAAGTGCTGACACTAGATATTGTAACATCGCACTCAACTCGACTCTTATGGTCTTTAATATCACTTGTGTATAAATTTTCTTCATAAATTGCCTGTTTAATATTCTTAGTATCAAATAAACAATCTTGGAAAAAAAAAAAATTCTATTTACATTAATTAATAGTTATAATTTTAAATCTCTCGATTTGAGAAAAAAATGTTTGAAATAAAAGTTGTAGAGAAATTAATTTTGACCCATTTTGATATCATTGAAAATTTTTGTAAGATCAATCAATATTTTGATAGATATATTTGTGTTTTGTACAAGTGATATGACATTTTTGAAAACATTACAAAATTAAAACTTAATTCATTGATTAAAAACAAAATTCAATAATAAATTTTAAATTATTCAGAACTAACTTTGTTAAAAAAATTATCTTGTAAAGAAATAGTTGTCAATGTCCAAATTTTAAGTAACTGCTTAGAAACAACAATTTCGAAGTTAATCATAATTTTGAAACTGGATGAAATTTTAATTGAAGAAAACAATATTTAGAACTAATTTGTTATATATTTATTGACGACCTACCCGAATAAATTACACGAAAGTCCGATCAATATTGTGATTATTGAATCTACATCATTTTTATCCTATGATATAGCCAATAATTCTAAAACGGCTGCAACAGTAAAACTGTTTGATTAAACGAACTCTAAAAGGAGTAATAATCGAGGCTATTACCACTTCTGAGGAGTCAAAATTGAAGCTTAAGAAAAAAGAGCTTTACGATGCAACCGAATTTCAATATCTTGTCTAGTTCGGTAATTATACCAAGAAGTGGTAAAAACATCAATTTTTACGATTTTCAAAATTTCAAAATCTTGTCATTTCCAAATTATTCGCCCAATTAAACTCATCTTTGAACTTAACCTTGGTCTTTATTGATAGATAAAGCATGTTGAGTTTGAGAAGAATCGGTTATAAATTAAAAACGCTATCGTGCTGACAAGCCGCGTTACATCGTATAAAATACATACATATATAAACTTTTGAATGAACTACATTTTCTGACTCAGTGACAAACTAAGTCATAAAATGGCTAAATTTTTTAAAAGTTGCGCCATGAGGACGGCTGCAATAGTTAGATTTTTATGAAATCTACTAAAAAGAAAAAAACTTTTATATTTTCCAAAATTTTGATTTTAGAGAAAAAGTTTTAAACAAAATTTGTAGAGAAATAAATTTTGACCCATTTTGGTCTCAGAAATTTTTCTTAAGCTCAATATTTAAAAAGATAAACTAATTTTTCCTCTAATTATTTATAAATCCTAGCAAAATATCTCTAACCAAAATGTTATTGTTCCAGCAGCAGAAAATCCTAAAAAGAACCGCGGAGGACCTGGAGTCATCAGGAGGCAGCACAGTAGAGCCGAATTTCGGCGAGCCTCCAGTAAAAGTGCAATGTACCCAAGGGCAGCAGCACCAGCACCAACAAACGCAATCCTCAAGCAGCTCAGGGCACCACCCAATGAACCAATTACCCTCCGGAAACAATTCCTCCTCCAGCGGACAACCTGCCCCCGGCAGTACTTCCAGTTCCAACGAAGGACTAACCAAATTCTCTGTAGAAATAGTCCAACAATTAGAGTTCACTACCTCCGCAGCGAACTCCCAAGCGCAGCAAATTTCCACAAACGTCACCGTGAAAGCCCTGACCAACGCTTCAGTAAAAAGCGACCTAGTAAACACTTCCTCTCCTGGTCCCAAAGCCGACCCAAGCTCCAGAGCTTCTTCCCAAGGGCCGGGTATCGGTTGCGTGGACATCGGAAATCTGGTAGAATGCAAGCAAGAGCCCGATAACGATTTCGTGGACCTTGAGCAGTGCGCAGCAGCCGTTGTGAAAGACGCAGCAGCCAACGGAGCTGGCTTTCCAGGGTTCTCTGATTTCATCGACGAAACCGGGGATGAAATGTTAAATGCGGACACTTTTAAGGACCTGATCTCCGAAATCAACGATTACCCGTTGATGGACGAGTTTGATTTCGATGATAAGGGCATCGAGTCTCTCACAGTGAACCACGGATCTTCAGGAAATTCCGGGAACTCCGTCCCGGGGCTCAGCAACGGAATTAAGCTTGAAGACGACAAGGACGTCCACAGCCACAATCATCAAAATGGCGTCGCTAATGGGTCTCTTGCCTCCAATTCTAGCCCCGGATTGGGTGCTCAGTACTCCCCCAGGCTGCCGTACTCCAGTTTGGACTTCAAGTCAGAAATCCAAAGCCCCGCAGCGTCTACGTTGAAGCAAATGGCGGAGCAGCACCAGAACCAACAGCACAAAAATCAAATGGGCCTTGGTCCCTTCACCCCCGCTGGAAATCCAGCTCGTGGTCCTGCTTCAAGGTCACCTTACACGGAGTTTCCCCAATTTGGGAACCCAGAGTACCTTGGCAGTCCTGGAAGCAACGGAACTTCCGGAACTGGGAACCAGAACGCACAAAATTCAGTTGCTGCTTCTTATCACAAGAGCACCAGCAATCCGGGCTTCCAGTCGCAAGCTAGTGATATGTTTGCGAACCAGGCCCCGTTCTCGGGCTTGGGAGATATGAAGCGGTCCCAGTCGATGACTGGCAAGCCCAATATGCTTGGGCCTTCGGGATACAAGCAGCAGTACTCGCCGTATGGAAGTCCTGGGTCCATGCCCAATCATGGAAGTCCTGGGTACCCTCTGCCTTCCAGAGGAGCACCTGGTCCGGGACCTAATCAAGGTGGTTCAGGTCCGGGACCTTTTACTGGGTCCACTCCGCCAAGACCGCCCTCAGGGTCTGGGTCTGCGACGCTTCAGATCAACCAGGCGCAGCAGCTACATATTTCTAATCCTGGGCACAATATTCAGGTGAGTTTTTTTATTTTTGGTTTTTTGGGATTGAGGGGGTTGAGGGGGTTGGGGGATTGAGGGAAGAAGGGTGAGGGAGCTGTGTTAGGAAAAGCGGAACTGCTAGTGCGCAACAAGTTGCTTCCCCACTTAGAAAGCTGTCTCTTTCTGGATGGTCTACGGGGTTACTCGCTGGTTAACGCTCTTGAGCTGAACCTGCTGGTGCATTGATATCCAGAGTGACGACGTCTGCGCAAATGAACGGGTTTTAAGGAGAGGTGGGTTGTTATTTAGAGAGGGTAGGTTGGTTGGTCTTTTTGGGATTCGGGGGAATTTTAAGGGATGTAGAGAGTTTTGAGGGGAATTTTTTTAGATTAAAGAAGGATAGAGTTTTGAGATTTGAGAGATTTTAGGGTATTTTTTAAAAAAGATTTAAATACTGGTTCAAAAAATTTTTTTGATGAATTTATATTAATAAACTATTACATACTCAATTTGTTTTAATAAATTTTTTAAAACTCAACAAAAATATGGTTATAATATTATAATTTTTTATAATGTTAACTCGCCTAAAACGGTACTAAGATGGCCAAAAACGGTACTTTTAACCTAATTATTTTTGAGGAATTTAGTATTCTTGGAACAATAATGAGTTTTTTTTATTGAAAATAAAAAGGCTTGATAGATAAAAATAAGGTTTTGTTGAAACTCATTTTGAAAGATGAAACTAAGTTTGATAGAGGAAATAACGAATATAGAATCAGAAGATTGGTTGAGTCAAGTTTAGGTTATTTGGTTTGAAAATAGTAAAATTGTTGGGAAATTGGTAGAACTATATAACTCTATAGAATAAAGAATTTTTGTTCAAGTTTTATTTATTGAATTTTGTAAAATAGCATTATAAAATATTGAAAATAGATCCATAGTATAAAACCATTATTTATAGGAAATTTTATTAGCTAAAATTTTGAGTCTTTTGTATTTTTCCTCAAAAATCAATATTTTAATAGTTATAGCTATTTTTATAGTAGTTAGACAATGATTATTATTTTTAAGTATGTGAGTACTACTTAAGTATTTATATCTCCTAAAATTAATTAATGGTTAATTTATTTACGCAAAAAATTATTTTTTTTTTTTTTCAAGTAAAAATTATTGACATCTAAAACAAAATTTTTTTTATTAATTTCTTACAAAATTATACAAGATTTCATTTTTCCTAAATTATGATATCAATTCAATTAAAATAACTTAATAATAATAATAATTTTTTTTAATTAAATTATGAAAATCGCCTCATAGTTTAAAAAAAATTTGTATAGGAAATTTTCTAAGCTACAATTTAGGTCTCATAATTTTTTGATAAAATCGATACTTCAGAAGTAATAGCAATTTTTTAGAGCAACAATCAATTATTCAATATTTAATTCAAAAATTAAATTCGAGCCTGTTAGTAAATTTCTTGAATAAATTCAAAATTTTTTTACATATTATGTTCTTCCACTAAGTTACCTCTTTCTTCAGTGGACAATTTTAAAAAATGAATCCAAGCTCGACAAATAACTCTAATCGGTATGTTAATTTTATTCCAGAATTTCCAGGGTTATCGTTGGCTCACTATCTGCCAAACAATTAAATTCATTATTTAACATTTTATAAATATATATATTTGTATATCAAGCATCTTGTCACCGGCTCGAATAACCCCCAGTCACCTTTATGTTAAACAGCGAACGTTAATTGCGGAAACATTGGAACTTTTTTTTTTTTCTTACGACTGACGGGTGATCGGGAAAAATAAAAAATATATAACCACGTCGCCGATGATAATTTTATGTATGCTCAACTTAACTAGCTTATATATAAATATACGTATACAATATACAATATATGTAAGATAGAACAAGCCCAAGGTGTTCTTTTGTATTCAGATTATTTACATATGTACCGGTTTAATGGAGATATTTGTTGCTCGATTTCCGGTTACAACTATTGAGGGTAACATCGATATTTCTTCACATAAACAAGATTTTCGATATGAAAATAACATTATTTTTTTTCTATTTAAATTCAATCAGTCGCTTCCTTTTTATTAATAGTTTGTCCGATTTTTTTGCATCCATTGAATATTTTATTGTAATTTATTATAATTTATATTGAAAAAAATTTTTTTTTATTGTAAGAATTATTACACATTTATTTTCAATTATATTTAATGGATAAATAAATATATTTTTTGCTTTGTTAATTTAGTATAAAAATAGCTTTGAATTTTATAAATAAATTCTAGGGTTTCTTTTAAGTTTAAAATGTCGCGGCGATAAGCAAAAGTTACACATACGTGGGAGGCGCGAGTTCGATTCCCACTGACAGAAAAAAAATTTTTTTTTTTTTTTCAAATAAAGTCGTCGGTAAAAATTCAATACTTTCTAAAGTTAACATAAATTAAAGTAAAATTTATTTAATTTCACTGATAGAAAATTTTATTTAATATTAATAAATTTATTTATTTATTAATTTATTAAATATAATTTTTTAAATATGAAATATTATTTTTTAACTATTAATAAATACTTTTTTTTCTTTACAATTTATTAAATCATCACATATATTTTATTTATAACATTTTTAATTATTTTTCAATATTAAAAATTCAAATTTTTAATTTTATATTTTCTGTTGAAAAAAAAATTTTTTTTTCAATTTTTTAGTTAAAAAAATTAAAAAAAAAATATACAACTCTATTTTTTGACATTAAATTTAACTATATAACAAAATAAATGTGGCTCTTAATAGAAAATTTTATTTAATATTAATTAATAAATTTATTTATTTATTTAGAAATTATTTAATACATAAAATATTATTTTTTAACTATTAATAAATATTTTTTTTTTATATAATTTATGAAATCATCACATCCATTTTATTTCTAAAATTTTTAATTATTTTTCAATCTTAAAAAATTCAAATTTTATATTTTGTTTACAAAAAAAATTTTTTTAATTTTTAGTTAGAAAAATTTACAACACTATTTTTTGACATCAAATTTAACTATAAAAAAAAATTAAATGCGGATTTTAATTATGATGTTGGCACAACGAGCAAAATGTGTGTGCTGATACACGAGCGCAAAAATTTTTATCTATTCAATTTAAATATATTTATTTAATTTTTTAAAAATTATTCATTGATTTATTTAATATAAAAAAATTATTATTTAATTTTTAATAAATTTTTTTTCAATGAAAAAAATTAAAAATAATAAAAGTTAAAAATTTATCAAGCTTAAATAAAATTTTTTCTATCAGTGTAATTTTTCACAAAAATAAGAATAAAAATTCTGAAGCTATGTACGGAATTTTTAGAATGATAATCATACTATATTTTATTGACGTATAATATGACAGCGAAGAATTACATCAAAAGCAATAAGTTAAAAGTGCGTTACAAGTATACAGTAGTTGAACACGTATAACTGAACAACATAACAGAAAAACACATTCCATGCACAATAATAATCGTGTCTAGAGTGTACCGTGCTGAAATCAATACTCTCATATGCCTCACTTTTTGTAACCTACTTTGCTCCGTCAACAATATTTTAAATAATTGTTAATACTTTGTTACAATTTCCATAATCTTGGCTCCTCCTCCTACTCTCCAACTCTTCAACAAAATAGTCCCAATTTGCATTCCAGAAAAAATTAAATTTCTCTCTTGATATATTAGCTTACAAATTTTGAGGTCCTGATAATTAAAATAAAAATATTTTATTAAAATTATTGTATCAATTTTAAGTATTTTCGTTAATAAACTGACAGTCATACAATTATTTGTCTTACATTGCAGAATCGTGCGACAAGTCGTGGTTTGCGACGGGGCTACGACTTGCTAATTTTAGCTCGACCATGACATCAGTGCGCGTCACTCGGTTCGTTCGTTTCTATTCTCGCGCAATTGTTTCGCGCAGGTATTATTTACTTATTGCTTCCAAGATATCAAAACTAAATATAAATATAAATAACAGCAACATTTATCGCCGTCGATATAATATCAATCGCTGTCAAATTTTTGCTTTTACTTGACATTGAAATTTTTTTTACTGAATAGTAAATTTTTCCGGAAAAAAATTTTTTCATAAAATATTAATTTTTTGCAAAAAATGACATGATAAAATTTTATTAAATTAAATTAATGTATTTTTTTAAATTTTATACAATACTGGCAACCTTGCAGTCACTATGTGACTGCCGTGATTTGTAAATTGTAAATAAATAAAATTTTGCTTTATTAAGTAATTACTTTTGTTAAATTGCACTGTACTTTGGTAAATATTGACGTTTTTAAAGATATAAGCTCATCCCGATGTTACACTCATCGAGAGCTTTCATTTGAGTACCCACATGCATTTTTTATATAGTTTTCATACATACATATATATATTATATATAAATATATGAAAAATCGATGTGGGTACTCAAATGAAAGGTCTTGGTGAGTGTAATATCAGAATGAGTTTATATCTTTAAAAATGTTAATATTTCACAAGATAATTGTTAAATTGCTCTGTACATTCTTAAATATTGACCTTTTTAAAGATATAAGCTCATCTTGATGTTACACTCATCAAGAGCTTTTATTTGAGTACCCACATGCATTTTTTATATATTTGTCATATATACATATATATAATATATGTAAATATACGAAAAATTGATGTGGGTGCTCAAATGAAAGGTCTTGATTAGTGTAATGCCAGGGTGAGCTTATATCTTTAAAAATGTCAATATTTCACAAGATACAAGGTCATTTCTTAATTATATAAAAATAGAAAATTTTTCTTATTCTCTTAATAATATAGATGAGCGTTATAACTTCCTCATAGTGTATACAATTTCATATAATTGTATTAAATGCTACTATTGTTCAAAAAAATTTTATAAATTTGTAATAATAATAAATTTTTTAACAAATTAAAAAAAATATATTTTAATGTCAGCTAATTTTTGTTAAAAAAAAAAAATATTCTTAACGTCTATTTTCAGAAATAATTTAAAAAATCAAATAAACTCATTCTCAGTCTATGACTCGGTGGAACGATAAGATAAATTCTTTTCAGGTTACCGGAAATGGTGTACATACAATGTAACACGATAGCGAAAAGGAAATAATCTGAAATAAAATAAAACGTGTAATTAATACAAATACTAATCCGAAATAAAAAAAAAAAAAAAAAATCAAATCACTTACTTACTTTTGATAATTATATTAGTTTGTTATGTAGTTATTTTTCAACAAATGTCAATTAAATGATTTATACTGAAGATAAATGCCATGATATAGTTTAATGCACTTTATTTGATATCGGTTAGCCTGTAAATTAATTGGATTGTACTACAGTACACTACACTGCGCTATGTATATGATATCATCATGCCCTTTGAGCGGCTTAAATTCAAAGCGCAGATTCAAATTAAACAGACGTGGAAATAAATTCACGATGTTGTTTTTTATTTTATTTTATTCGACACCAGTCTTTTATTTTAAATCATTTAATCTCTAACCATCATTTTTATTTTAAAATTTGTTTCATTTTAATTTACATTGTAATGTGTGTATAAATACCTGAGGAATTCCTATTGATGTCGAAAAATAATTGACGATTCATTCGGTGATTCTATTTCAAATTTTTATTTAATTCATCCTCGGATTCCTTTAATTCCATTGTAAAATTCCGTGGTTAATTTATTTACACAAAAATTATTTTTTTTAAGTAAAAATTATTGACACCTAAAAAAAATTTTTTACAAAATTAAATAACATTTTATTTTTTTTTAAATTATAATATTAATTAAATTAAACTAACTTAATAATAATAATAATAATAATGATAATAATAATAATAATTTTTTTGCTAAATTATTAGCATAAAATCAATTAAATTATGAAGATATCCCATAGTATAAAAACGTTTTTTGTAGAAAATTTTGTAAGCTATAATTTTGGTCTTATGGTTTTTCTCAAAAAAATATTTTAGGAATTGTAATAATTGTTATAATAACTAAACAATGAATTATAATTTTTTTTACTCTGTAAGAACTACTTAAGTTACTATATTTTCTAAAAGATTGAAAATAACTCTATAGTACACTGATAGAAGGATTTATTAACTATTAGTAATTTAATTTACTAAATTTTAATAAATATTTTTTAACACTCAATAAATATTTATTTGGAAGGAAGTAAATTTATTATTAGTTAACAAAATTCATCTTTATAAATTATCTATATTATTAAGAGAATAAAAAAAACTGTATCACCAGGATACATAATTAAGAAATGACCTTGTATCTTATGAACTATTGACATTTTTAAAGATATGAGCTCATTCCGGTGTTACACTTATCGAGACCTTTCATTTGACTACCCACATCAATTTTTCATATATTTATATATATTATATATATGTATATATGAAAAATATATCAAAAATGCATGTGGGTATTCAAATGAAAGCTCTTGATAAATGTAACACCGGGATGAGCTTATATCGTTAAAAAGATCAATAGTTAAGAAAGTACCGTGCAATTTAACAATTTTTTTTGTCTGTGTCAATTTAACATACTAGAATGTAGAATTAACATTAGTTTGTGTAAAAACAGTCAGTAACACAAATATTTGTGTGAAATATTACGAAAATTTTGATACCAATTTATCCAATTTAATTATTCTTCAGATCAAGATGAAGATTAAGATAAAAAATCAGCGGATCGAAATCTGGTATCAGTTACAAATAAGAGAAAAAGTGATATGATCCGGGAAAAATAGATTGAGTCTGGAATACAGCGCAACTCCAGAGAGACCGGATCCAATTAGTAAAAGCACACCCCATAGTAAGCGAGCTGTGCTCCCGATCGATCGTCTAAACATCCCGTCCGAGGTCACTCTATATATATAGATATATGTACGTGCTTATTTGTCTAACTATGTGCAGAGGAATTAAAAATTAAAACCCGAATATTCTGGACCGTAAGTAGCTACCGAGCTTAGGGGTTTAACACTTGATATAGCTTCCTAAGTTATGTTTAACTATCATCTGCTGGTAGTGGTGTCGTATAAGGACACTCATGTATTACAAATTATAAATTTATCTGTATAAATATAGGAGTATGTAGCTAGTATGTGTTGGATCCATGTAATGGCAAGTGCAGAATGTCTAGATGTGTGATAGTTAATGGATGTCTGTGTTGGATCCAATGTAAGTTAATATAAGTTGAGACTGACGGATAATTCGAGGAAGGTTGATGCTGATATGTATAAACTTAACTAGATTAATATATGGACTTACGTCACACTTAACGGGAAAATTGTACCATCAAAAATATATATATACATATATATATATAGATATCTACATCCGTTACCACGCCCTATAAATAATTTTACATTGTGTTATAACTCTGTAACAATAATATTGTTTGGATGGCTGGATATGTGTGGTGTGCGGTGTGTATGGATACTATACGGCGTGACACAACATATTTGTGAGCACAACTTTCACCCTTTGTGTAATGAAAAGAAGACTGGTTGGAGAGGGAAATATTATTTTGGATTTATAGGCGTTTTTTAATGGGGATTTTTGGATTTTAGTAAGTTTTTATTGTTATTCATTTAAATGGAGATTTTTTTTATTAAAAAAAAAATTTTTGAATCAAATATTAAATAATTGATTGTTGTTCTCAAAAATGGCTCTAATTTCTGAAATATCGATTTTATCAAAAAATTATAAGAGACCTATTGTAGCTTAGAAAATTTCCTATAGAAAATTTTTTTATACTACTTAGAAAAAAAATTTCTTGACTGGAGAACAAAATTTTTGGTTTAAGAAAATTTTCGGGTGATTGAAGGAAGACCGAAGTTGTGTTGGCCGAAGTAAAAATTTTTCAAGAAATTCTAATCTTGGTGGAAGTCATTTTTTCTTAATTCAAATTATTGTAAATACTTGATACAATAAATTTTGATATTTGATCAAGATTTTTAGATACTTTAGGGAAGCAGCGCCACCTGCTTTAGCTGCTAAAAAAATTTTCTCACCTTAAGAAAATTTTTCTCTAGAATATTTGATACCTATTTTATATTTTAGCGCGCAATTATACATATTGAATGAAAAAAAAAGATGAAATATTTGATTTTTCTATTTGACATGTTAATCAATGAAAATATTTATGAAAATTTTCTTCTATCTTTATATTTAATTTTTTAGAGCAAGTGAGAAATTTTTTCAATACAAGAAAATTTACTTTTATCAAGAACTAAATTTTTTGGAGCTTCAAGGCTGAATTTTCTCAAAACAAGATTTTCTTGACTTAAATAAATTTTCTTGGATCAAGATACGTATTTTTTAAAGCAAGAGAATTAATTTTGTTGGAATAAGTGAAATTTCTTATAAAAAAAAAATTTTTTTTCGCTCAAGAAAATACTTAGGAAGAAAAATATTTTCTTGGCTCAAATGAACTTTTTTTTTCTGTGGGGCTATTTTTTCAATATTTGAGGAGATAACACAACTTTGGTCTTCCTTCAGACACCCGAAAATTTTCTTGAGCCAAGAATTTTGTTCTCCAGTCAAGAAATTCTTCTTTCTGTGTGGTCATCGATGGGTCAGGAAACATTGTCTTACCTGAGGAATCAATCTGGACCGGAGGAAAAATAGTGACGGATAGACGAAGCATCTTCTGAAACTAGGGCAAGTTTGTACACGGTTCTGGTGTGCAGGGAGCAAGAGCCTCGGGTCGATGATCCGGCATTCATAATCGCTGCGGCTCTTCTAGAGAGGCTGCTTGCTATATACTATATGCTATATACTAGCTGCTGGAGAGTACAGAGAGAGGTGCGGCCTGGGCGGTGTCGACTTATTCCTCTCCTCAACGATCCGAGAATCCAGATACCACTCTGACATTACTGCTGTACGGATAAAATTCTTGGGTTTATTTTATATATGTATAGATGGGTATACTTACCCCACTCTTGCTTTTGGTTATTATATTTGTATGTAGTCTGAACTCGGTACTCATACTTATTGCCAACATTTTTGTTCCCTTGGACAAATACTCTTGACCGAGTAACAGATCCCAAGTAGACCAGAAAACACTAGCCAATAACTTGGATTTTTTTTAATTATTCTTCCGCGTTGTTATTTATATTAATTAACTGGTTATTAGATATTTACTTACGGGTTTTAATTGCTGGTCTATAGTTTTAGAGACTTCTAGAATTATTTCTCTAAAAAAAAATTTTTTATTTAGTAAAACTTGACTTTTTTTTATTTTTTAAGAAAAATATATCTCGAGTATTTAATTATTCATGTTTAGTTACAATTTTTCAGTTTGAATTGTTATAAAGAAGTATATAAGTTCATCTGCGCATGCGCGAGCACCATTTTTACGTGTCAATGCCGCCATTTTGATAACCTTAGATTTAAAAGCTTCCAATAATATTTGTGACATTATTTCTTTAATAAATAAAAAATAAACTCAATTAAAAGGAAATAAATGGATTAATCCTGTGAGAAATAGACAAATTTTGATAATATAATCTTTTCTTTTATTAGTATTTTGTATTATTCATAAAAAATCTGTAAGTTCTTTAGAATATCTGACATGACGAATAACGTTACATTTAAACTATTCTTCCGCATTGTAATTCATATTAATTAATAAGTTGATAGATATTTACTTACGGGCTTTGATTACTAGTCAAGAGTTTTAGAGACTACTGTTATTATTTATCTGAAAAAAAATTTTTGTAATAAAAATTGACGCTATTTTTAATTTTTGAAGGAAAAATATCGAATTTACTTACGTAGTTTTAAGAAAGTAATTAATAAAAAATCAAAAATATATCTAGAGTATTAACTATTCATGTTTAGTATCAATTTTTCAATTAGAATTGTTATAAAGAAACATATAAGTTCATTTGCGCATGCGCGAGCGCCATTTTGACGCGTTAATGCCGCCATCTTGATAACTTAAGATTTGAGAGCTTCCAACAGTGTTTTTTACGTTATTTCATCAATAAATTGGAAATAAACTTGATTTTGCGGCAATAAACGTATCAATTCTGTAAAAATAGAAAAATTTTAATTAATTAATCTTTTTTTTGAAGTTAATATCTTATATTATTCATAAAAAATCTGTAAATTCTTTAAAATATCCGACATGAGGATTAACTTTACTATATTAAATGATTCTTCCGCGTTGTAATTGCTATTAATTCATAACTTATTAGATATTTATTTACTGGTCAAGAGTTTTAGAGAATGCTATTATTATTTATCTGAAAAAAAATTTTTTTTTTAATAAAAATTGACGCTAATTTTAGTTTTTAAAGAAAAATTATCGAATTTACTTTCATTGTTTTATTGAAGAAATCAACAATATATCTGAAATACTAATTATTCATATTTAGTAACAATTTTTTAGTTAGAATTCTTTTTAAGAAGTATATAACTTCATCTGCGCATGCGCGAGCGCCATTTTGACGCGTCAATACCGCCATCTTGATAATCTCAGACTTGAAAGATTTCAATCGTGTTTTCGGCGTTATTTCTACAATAAATTGAAGATAAACTTGATCTTGCGGCAATTAATGAATCGATTCTGTAAAAATAGACAAATTTTAATTAATATAACTTTTTCTGCACATGCGCGAGCGCCATTTTGACACGTTAATGCCGCCATCTTGACAATCTTAGACTCGAGAGGTTTTAACAGTGTTTTTGGCGTTATTTCTTCAATAAATTGATGATAAACTTCATTTTGTGGTAACTAATGAGTCAATTCTGTAAATATAGACAAATTTTAATCAATAAATCTTTTTTTTTAAGTGAATATTTTATATTATTGATAAAAATTCTGTAAAACGCATCCAGAATAGCCGGCGTAATAAAAATTTAGCATACTCTCATCTAAAAACTCAAAAAAGCAATCACTTCGGGTGGTTGCAACACCTTGTACATGGCGCTGGGATGCAATTTCAAATGCCCTACCGTTGATCATGGATAGTACATGTATACATTCGCGTATCAGACACGTATGGAAGCAGACAGAATATACAGAGCACTAAATGCCCGCTATCGGAAATCGATATCGGGCAGCCACAGCCAGCAGCCACTCTTTGCCTTCTCCAACACACACTTAACCACCCCGAGCCCCTCAATACTCACTATTCACTCAATACTCAATGCAATATACATATCCAATACATGCCACCATAAGACTGCATTACGCAATACACACATTTCGTTTTACGAGACTGATTTTGCAACGGCTCCAGTTAACCTAAAAAAAAATCATATTTTATTAGTAAAAAAAAGAAGAAAAGAAATTCGGCTAAAGCAAGAGCGTCAAAATTTATCCTTCTAATAACTTGTCGGACATGATTTTGATCTTAGCTAAATCTTTATACACTTGTTATGTTCTTCGGGTGTTAAATAAAGTGTAGGTACAAATACACTGAGTAAAGAGGGCTTACTTACGTTGAGGTCAGCGTCCGTAGATCCCATGTGTAATATAGATTTATTTAAAGACTATTAACGTTTCATCTTGCTATATTATATGTTACTCCATCATGATACTCAAGTTAGTTGATAACTGTCAATTTTTTTATTTTTATTAAAAATAAATTATTTAAAAAAATATGTGCGAATTTTTATGACAATGAAGTTGACAGATATTAGAAATTTTTTTATAATTTTACATTAGGCTGCATTCGAAAATGCTCTATCTTAAAACACATAATTATAAGAAATGACCTTTTATCGTGTGAACTATTGACATTTTTAAAGATATAAGCTCATCCCGATGTTACACTCATTGAGACCTTTCATTTGAATACCCCCATCAATTTTTCATATATTTTATTTATTTATATATATTATATATATATATGTATATATGAAAAATATATCAAAAATGCATGTGGGTACTCAAATAAAAGCTTTTCATAAGTGTAACATCAGGAAGAGCTTATATCATTACAAAGGTCAATAGTTAAGAAAGTACAGTGCAATTTAACAAATATCTTGTGAAATATTGATATTTTTAAAGATATAAGCTCACCCCGACATTACACTCATCGAGACCTTTCATTTGAGTACCCACATCAATTTTTTATATATTTTATATATTTATATATATTATATATACAATTATATGAAAAATATATCAAAAATGCATGTGGGTACTTAAATGAAAGTTCTTGGTGAGTGTAACATTGGGATGAGTTTATATCTTAAAAAATATCAATAATTTAGAAATGACCTTATATTTTGTCGACGGATGATATTTTCTACGATATAAGCTCATCCTGGAGTTACACTCATCGAGACCTTTCATTTGAGTACCCACATCAATTTTTGATATATTTTATATATTATATATTTAAATATATATACATATATATGTACATATGAACAATATATCAAAAATGAATGTGGGTACTCAAATGAAAGCTCTTGATGAGTGTAACATTGTAATGAGCTTATATCTTTAAAAACGTCAATATTTAAGAAATTACATTACATCTTGTCAACTTTTTCAAAATAATTTTTTTTCTATAAAATTATAAAAAAATTTTTAATGTCTGTCAATTTCAGTGTCATAACTCCATCATATCGTCTTCTTAACCTCAATCTTCATTGTAATTTAAATGACAATTTCTATAGTAATTATTTACTATAATTATAATTGTAATTATAATCACAGATCTTGTAAATAAATTCAAATATTATTAGACAAAAAAAAATAAGATTTAAAATCAAGTGTTTAAGTGACTAAAATTAAAACTCACTTATTGACTCAAGAACATTGGAGTTATTTTTAGTTGAAGCCTTGAAACTGTCGGTGACTCACTGGGAGTACTCGAGATACCGAATTAATAATTAATAATTTATTTGTAATTTTTTGGTCGATAAAATTTTACTGTAAATACATTAATTATTCTAAAAATAAAGTGATTTATTTTGTTGTTTACTTACTTTCAGGTGTCGGCAGGGCAACATATGCAATTAACTAGTGACTTGAAGCCCGGCGTGTCGGTGGCAGCTCAACAGGGCATGTACTTCAACCAAACCCAAAATCAAACATCCGCGGGACAACAAGACACATACTGCTCGGTATCCCAGTCCCAGACAATCAATTTCACTCAGCAAAGCCTGAGGCAAAGAGCTGCTGCTGGTGGTGTTCCGGGACAACCTGGACCCGGTGCTCCAGCACCTAGAAATCATTCACAACAAGTACCCAATAACCAAGTTGATCCCCATCAACATGCTAAGCTTGTTCAGCAGCAACAACAGCAGCAGATGATGCGTGCTCAACAGGTTTGTATTTTTTTTTTTTAATTTGTTTTTGGTGATATTGAAATTTATCTAATTATTTTTTGTTTTATTATTATCATTACTAGCAGTCTTGCAGTCACTGTGTGACTAACGTGACTTGTGAACTATAAATAAATGAAACTTTGATTTATTAAATAATGTCTTCAATATTGACGTTTTTAAAGATATAAGCTCATTCTGATGTTACACTCATCAAAAGCTTCCATTTGAGTACCCATATGCACTTTTTATATATTTTTTATATATACATATATATAATATATATTATATATAAATATATAAAATATATGAAAAATTGATGTGGGTACTCAAATGAAAGGTCTTGATGAGGGTAATGTCGGAGTGAGCATATATTTTTAAAAGTGTTAATATTTTACAAGATAATTGTTTAATTGCGGTATACTTTCTTAAATATTGACATTTTTAAAGATATAAGCTCATCCCGAAGTTACACCTATCGAGACCTTTCATTTGAGTACCTACATCAAATTTTCATATATTTCATATATTTATTCATATATTATGTATATGTATATATGAAAAATTGATGTGGGTATTCAAATAAAAAGTCTCGATGAGTGTAATGTCGGAGTGAGCTCATATCCCAAAAAATGTCAATATTTCACAAGATAATTGTTAAATTGCACTGTAATTTCTTAACTATCGACTTTTTTGAAGATATAAGCTCATTCTGATGTTACACTCATCAAGAGCTTTCATTTGAGTACCCACATGCATCTCAGATATATTTTTCATATATACATATATTTTCATATATAAAATATATAATATATATGACAAATTGATGTGGGTAATCAAATGAACGGTCTCGACGAGTATAATGTCGGAATGAGCTTATATTTTTAAAAATGTCAATAGTTCACAACATTCAACGTAATTTCTTAAATATTTAAGTTTCTAAAGATTTAAGGTCATTCTGATGTTACACTCATCAAGAGCTTTTATTTGAGTACACACACGCATTTTTGATATATTTTTCATATATACATATATATGTAATATATATAAATATACTAAATATATGAAAAATTGATGTGGGTACTCAAATGAAAGGTCTTGATGAGTGTAATGTCGGGGTGAGCTTATATTTTTAAAAATGTCAATATTTCACTAAAAAAAACATTTTTTCATAATCATGATTATCTTGGAAACAAAATTTTTTTTTATTTTTTCAATGATATAGATTATTATTTTATTATCATTATTTTTGTTATTACTACTTAACAGCCTCAAATCTTAATATTAATAATAATAATAATAATAATAATAATAATAATAATAAAAATTGAATATAAACATTATTGAAGTGAAAAGTGTGTGCGCAACAGGTATATACATTTTCTGTCGTATTCTCTTTCTTTTCCTGTGTTGTTAAGTCTTGGCAACTTTTGTTCAATTGAACTTACTAAAAAGAGACACATGTATACACACTGACTTGAGAAAGAGCACGGATTCATGCACGAAGAGGCAAGTGGTTGCGGACAATGAATGGAAATTTTTTTATTTGTTTTATTATCATTATTATTATTAGTATTAGTATTAGTATTAATGTTAACATTACTACGTGTTAACGTTTGGATTTTATTAGTAGGTGTGTAAGCATCCGGCAGTTAACGATACCCTATCGGTGTAACACTTTCTTACTGCATTATATTCTTCCATAAATATTTGTTTAATACCAGACACTACCGAGCGGGCATTGTATCCTACTCAATAAGTACAACAATGATAGTAATAAACATAATAATAATAATAAGTGATAAATTACAAAGATTTATTTTTGTGTTAATAGGCAATGCAACATCAGCAGCATTTGGCAGGTGGAATGGGCGGCGTACGACCACCACCGCCTGAGTACAAAGCAGCACAAGCGCAAATGATGCATGCTGGTATTGGCATGGGTCAACAAGCAAGGTTTCCTAATCAAGGTTCAATAAGAAGAGTTTCGCAGCAACCTATGCCTCCTTCGGGTAAATTTATTTATTAATTATATTTTTTTTTTTTTAATTTATTTATGATACAAAGAATAGTTCATAAAAATTATGAAATATTTAAATGAAAAAATTCGCTGGATAAAAGTTTTTTTAATTATATAAATTAATAATTTTATTCAAAAAATTATAACACTGAAATTTACAAACATTAGAAAATTTTTTACAATTTTAGAACAATTAAATTATTATTATGAATAATTAAATTATTAAAACCGTATAAAAAATATTAATATTTTCTAGAAAATAAAAAAATTGACATCAGTAAATAAAATTCTACTAGCAACCTTACAGTATCTATGTGAACTATGAATCAATAAAATTTTGCTTTATTAAATAATGACGTTTGTTAAATTTGACTGTACTTTCTTAAATATTGATATTTTTAAAGATATAAGCTCATTCTGATGTTACACTCATCAAGAGCTTTCATTTGAGTACCCACATTCATTTTGATATATTTTTCATATATATACATATATGTAATATTCATAAATATATAAAATATATGAAAAATTGATATGGGTACTCAAATGAAAGGTCTTGATGAGTATAATATCAGGATGAGCTTATATCTTTAAAAATGTCAATGTTTCACAAGATATTCGTTAAATTGCGCTGTAATATCTCAACTATTGACTTTTTCAAAGATATAAGCTCATCTTGATGTTACTCGCATCAAGAGCTTTCATTTGAGTACTCACTTGGATTTTGATATATTTTTCATACAGATACATATTTGTAATATATATAAATATATAAAATATATGAAAAATTGATGTGGGTACTCAAATGAAAGATCTCGATGAGTATCACATCAAGATGAGCTTATATCTTTAAAAATGTCAATACTTTACTAGATACAAGGTCATTTCTTCACAAAATTTTTCTTATTTTCTTAACTATATATAGATTACTTCCCAGCAGTATAATTTTTTAATTGTCTTCAAACGGTACAATATATTTTATTACAAAGAAGCAAAGAAGCAAAATAATAATAATAAATAATAAAATTACTAGGACCAATGATGAGGCCACCAATAGCCCAACAACAGCAGCAACAGCAACAGCAGCAACAACAGCAACAGCAACAAGCGTTACACGCCGGCGGTAACATGTACATGAGCAACGTCGGTGGTGGCATGTCCATTAATAACATGCATCAGATGCATCAGAGATTAGGATACCCAAGGACGAATAACCAGCGACCGCCGAATGTTAGTGTTGGTCCACCAGAAGGTCTAGGTAATAATATCGGCGGCCGTGGCACACAGCAAGAATGGCGACATATTCTCATGCAGCAACAGGGCTTTCAAGCGCAGATGCGTCCGCAATTTAGTCAACAAACCCATCAAGGTAATCACTAATCATCCTATCTATAATTGTCAAGTCACTTAGTTTGATTTAATTAATTGTTAATTGTCATGGGATATATTTGCGGTATTAATTATAGATTATGAATTATGAATTATGATAGTGGATTTAATATGAGATTAAAATATATATAGATATTAGTATTAATATTATCGATGGGAATTATAATTTATAATGGATAAATTTTATTAAAGGTGGTTTTGGTATGAGTGCTGGTACCGGTGGTGGTATGCAAATGAACGCCACTCAAATGCAACATCAGCAGCTGATACGGTCACAAAGTACCGGGATGAGTGGTGGTGCGATGAACAATAACTCACAGATGCAACAGTTATTGTCTCAACAGCATCAACAGCAGACACTGGTAATGCAGGGAAATAGTCAAATGTCAATGCAGATGCAAATGTCACAATCAGCATCCGTTAATTCGGTTTCGAATACCAACACTGGTGAGTATATATCTAATTACCAATTTACTGAGTTTTAACGTTTCACTAACGAAATGTCCAAGCGAAGTTATTAAAAATTTAAATGTGCATCATTTATGATTTTATACTGTTTTTTTTGCACTGTAAAAAATTGAGAGTGAATATACTGAGCTTAATCTAAACAAATTGCTAGTTTATACTTTAAATAATTTATCATTTAGAAAAATTTGATTTTAGAATATTGAGCTAAATTTTTGTTTATCAATTTTAGAGTGAAAAATAAAAAATAATAAATTATTATTATTATTTTTAGTTGAATGAAATTAGAAACCTTGCAATTACTATGTGATTTGTGAACTATAAATAAATAAAATTTTGATTTATTAAATAATGAATTTTGTAAAATTGTAGTGTAGTTTCTTAAATACTGACGTTTTTAAAGATATAAGCTCATTCTGATGTTACACTTTTCAAGAGCTTTCATTTGAGTACCCACTTGCATTTTTGATATATTTTTCATATATACATATATGTGATATATATAAATATATAAAATATATGAAAATGCATGTGGGTACTCAAATGAAAGGTCTCGATGAGTGTAATGTCAGGGTGAGCTCATATCTTTAAAAATGTCAATAGTTGATAAGATACAAGGTTATTTCTTAATTATTAACATTTTAGAAGATATAAGCTCATCCCGATGTTACACTCATCAAGAGCTTCCATTTGAGTACTCACTTGCATTTTTGATATATTTTTCATATATACATATATGTAATATATATAAATATATAAAATATATCAAAAATGCAAATGAGTACTCAAATGAAAGGTCTCGATGAGGGTAATGTCAGGGT